>KL647289.1:7099303-7125690 GCA_000727475.1 Sarcocystis neurona | reverse complement strand
TATATATATATATATATATATCTAACACTAAGGTTTCTCGAGGGCGACCACCTCTCTCTCTCTCTATATATATATATATATACATATATATATGGCTATAACTCAAAGATTTGTCGCGTAGTCTTCACAGTTACACTGCTGTATCCTCTCGTGTGATTTCTTCCCACATCTTTGTATATATATACACATATATGTATGAGTATGTATACATGTGTATACATTTGTATGTAAAGATATATATTTGTGTGTATATATGTGTATGTACGTGTATATATGTATATATGTGGACATAGGTACATGTGTGTGTGATATCAGTGAACAGACGTACATATATATGTGTCTCAAATATATATGCGTATGACGGTATGTAGACACGAGTGAAGTACATGTATATTTGTCCCTATATTTGTCCAGTCTTTTGGTTTGTATATATATCTATACGTACACGCACAGATATGGAGAAGTATTCACCGCCTCACGCAGAAGAATTTTTCTGTTGGTGCACCTCCGTGCTGCTGCTACTGCCATTGCAGTGGCTTTGCAAGATAACATTTTTGTCAGATTTGACTACTTGTTTTTCTTCGTGTACTTATCCACACACATGTACACAAACATGTAAATTTGAATACATATACATATATATATGTATATATATATAAATATGTATGTGTAAATACATGTACGTATATACGTGCTTTCGCTGGTGTAGGAGAATTGTATTCTTTCCCAGGCTGTTAATCAGGCAGGGAAGGCGCAGGAGTCGGGTGGCCATTCCTTGCCGTTAATTCGTTGTAGAATTCTCCTTGCTACTCGTACACCTGCGATCTGCCACCAGTCTTTCCTGACGCTGTTGCCACGGCCACGCCAACGACCACTTCCCCACACGATGCATTTGTCCGGCACTTCGAATATATTTGCCCTCATGCTGGTGCAAGCACTGCGGCTGCTATTGCTGCAGATGTTCCTGCTGCTGCGGCAGGTGGAGGTGCCCTCCCTTAGCTGCTGCTGGTGGTGGAGGTGCCCTTCCTGCTGCTGTTGCTGCAGATGCACCTCCTCCTGCTGCTGCTGCGGATGCTCCTCTCGCTGCTGCTGCATCACATTCCTTTGCTGCTACAGCACAAGTTTCTGCTGCTGCTGCTGCGGATGCTCCTCGCGCACTGCTGCTGCGTCACATTCCTCTGCTGCTACAGCACAAGTTTCTGGTGCTGCAGCACGTGCTCCTGCTGACGCGGTTGCTGCAGCTGCTCCCCTTGCTAACGCTGCTGCTGCTGCTGTTGGGACAGCTCCCGCGCGCCTGCTGTTACTGTTCGGGATGCGTCTGCTGTTGACCCGTCCTCAGCAGTCGTCATTTTCTTTCCTTAGTTCGCCGTGTGCTGCTAGAGCATAGACGCCCCAACACTTCCTGCTCTTGCTCTAGGCGCTCCTGCTGCTCTAGGTGCTCTCGATGCTCCTGCTGCTGCTGCTGCGGATGCTCCGGCTGGTGTTGATGTTGCTCCGGCTCTTGTTGCATTTCGCCACTACCTCTGCATCTATGACAGGTCATACTTTGTAGACAAATGGCTGTGTGGAGTGCATCTCCTTATAAATATACATACATTAACTAGGAAAGTTTTGTTGAAGTGAGCTGCGCAGCTACCTCCCCCCCGCCAACAGTTTTTCCCGGACGCCAACGTAGAACCTTTGAACTGCACGTGTCACTACCTGCTCTCATGTATGTAGTGAGGTACCCTTGTGTGCCTATCAATACTTGAAGAAGACGTATACGTCTCCCTCTCTATCTATCTATCTATATATATATATATGTATGTATCAATGTGCGGGTGTGTATGTCATGGGCTGGTGGTGATGTGCTGGCGCAGAAAGCTTCTTGAAGCAATCCATTGGCAGCAGGAGGAGGCAGCAGCAGATCCGCTGGCGCTGGGACTGCCGGCGTGTGCTGCTTCCTCTTCAGTCCCTGCGTCTGCGGCTGCCGCTGTGGCTTCTCTTCCTTCCCCGTCTGTTGGCGCTGCTGCTTCGGCTGCTGCTGCTGCGGCTGAAGAGAGAGAGCTGCGCGAGGGAGGGCTGCGGCGGCCACAGCAGCAGGAGCAGCAACATCCGCCAGGAGCCCCCCGGCGGCGCTTTCCGCAGGCATTGGCAGCGGCACAGGAAGAGGGCAAGGCACGTCTTTTCCGTCTTCTTTTTTTTCTCTTTCTTCTTTATCCTTCTCCGGCTCTCTTCAGTTTCACCTTTCTGAGATTTCCTCGTCATTCGTCTTTTTGTCCCTCCTCCTCTCCGCTGCTTTTTGCTTAACTTAATTAAAGCCTTTCCTGTTTCTCCTTCCCTTTTGTTCTGTGTCTATCGCCTTTTTGTCCCACGACGTTATCACGTACGTGTCTTCTCCTCGAACAGGATCACTTCTACAGTAGAACCGCTTGTATATTTAAGGGCTGTTGCCCACTCACTCAACGTGGAAATTTTATCTTGTTCGCCTTGAGGAGCTCTGTGACCTCCTCGGCCGCATTGCTGTTCTGCTTCCTGCACTTTCTTTTCCCTCCGGTGCGTCCTTTTCTTTCTCTCTTTGCTTTTCATCTGCTTTTCCCTCTTTTCACCCAGTAGCTCTCTCCTCTTCCTTTTCCCCTTCTCCTCCGCTTCCCCCCTCTTCGTTTGCCGCTTTTGTCTCAATAACGTTTCCTCTTACTTGAGGCGGAGAGAAAGGCGCGACGACGAATATATACAAAAGGCGAGAGAGAGAGAGACAAAGAGAGGAAGAGATGTACAACATCGGAGACAGGAAGACGGAGACACAGAGGTTGGCAAGGAAAAAATATAGGCAACACAAATAGAAAGACAGCTCGACGAATAGAGGAAGAAGACGGGGAGAAGAGACACGCGAACAGGTCGGTGTATATACGTACATCTACAGAAAGGAAGAGAAGAAGAGAAGGAGAAGCACGTGAACGTGTAGATGTAAAGAAATGTAAGAAAGCACAAGAAGAGACATACATAGAGAGATGGAGGAGAAGAAACACCTGTCGTTGGATAGGGACGTAAAAGAGAGAGAACCTCAAAGACAGATAGCAATGGAGAGAAGAACATGGACAGACGCAGAAATCGAGTGTGACATAGAAGAATAGAAATAGAGAGAGAAGCAGAGAGAGAGACAGATGAAGACGAACAGCGAGAGACTGAAAAGGCAGACAGGAAGGTGGAAATGAGGGGGGGCAGAGAGAGACAGAGACCAGGGGACAAAGAGAAAGGAAGAGCAGCAGAGAGATGCAGAGAAAACGAAAAAGTAGACAGAAGGGCGGAAGAGGAGGGCAGAGAGAGACGGGGACGAGCCCACAAAAAGAAATGGAGAAACCGAGTGAAAGAGCGAGACGACCACATATATACATATGTGTACGTACACGCACATATGTATACACGTGTGTGTAGTGGAGAAGCGACGGTGGACTCACAAGTAGGTAGTCGGTGCACAACGGTGGAGAAAACTGTAAGGGAGGTTGTAGGAGGTGGGGGAAGAGCGGAGGGGAGACACAGACAGATAGAGAGAGCGCGTAGTTGATAGAAACGAGACAGCGAGAAATATGGAGGAAAGTGAGGGACGGCTAACGGGGACGAGAAACTCGGCGAAACGGGTGCGGGTGTGGACAGAGAGGGAGGAAGTAGACACAGGAGAGACACGGTATAAAGGGAAGGTAAAAGTGAGACGCCCAGCCGAGACGACGCCGAGAGCCCCGTCCGTCTGTGTGTGTCCGTGGGCGTCTGTTGTGTCTCGTGTCTCGTCCTCGGCCCGTCGTCGGATCCCCGAAACAGGGAGGTTTGCACTGCTCTGTGTTGTCGGAAGACCGCGGCTGCTTTGTCTCTACAGTTTATGGAAAACTCAGCGCGTCCCTCCCCCTCGTGTAGCAGGTTCACTCGCAAGTATGCGTGGATACGTGGAAATGTTATAGATATGATACAAGTGTACACACATTTATATGTGGACATGTGAGAAGGAAAGAGCAAGTTGCGGCCCAGTGTGTGTGTGGGTACGTCTACGTGTACATGTGCCACATCATTCCGCAGAAGACGTAGTAGTAGCGGGAATAGTAGTAGGAGTGCTAGTAGTAGGAGGAGGACTGACTGCGCACTCGCTCGTATATTACTGCGGGGAAGCCGTAGAGAGCCAGTGAATGTACAGCCATTACAGCTATGGAGTCAGAGGAGACATGGCTGGAAGAAGAAACGGAGAGAGACGAGTACGGCTCACCCGGCGGAGAGCAAAGACGTGGCCAGAGCTACCGACAGACAGACACACACATATAAGTGGGTGCCTCGCTGAGTGAAGCAGAGAGGGCGCCGCAAGAAAAGACGGGGATGGACGCCGGTGGTTGAACAGCGTGGAAGGCGTGTTTTACGGAGAAGCCTCCTCCGACTTTTCTCCTGCTTCTGCCGCGGCGTCTTTTTGCGCTCTCTCCCCGCTTTGTGTGCACACACGTGCTCGTAGAAAGATCTGTCCCGAGAAAAAGTGGCCCTCTACGTCTCTTCAGAAGAAAAGAGGTGCACGTTTCCCCAGCACACACCGTCGATGCGTATATACGCGCACTCGTCCATCTGCGTGTGCGCGTGTCCACGTTTAGAGTTGCGGCGTCTCCCTAGGAGCCGGCCACGAACGCAGTGCCTTGACGATTCTCCTCGGTTGAACTGCAGGCTCCTATTACGGAGCTGGGAGACGCATGGGCTTACACGCATGCAGGACTTTGTGTACAATTGGACTTTTTTCTGCGTCTCCCGCACTGAGTCCACATCTGCCAGTCTGGTTCCACCTCTCCCTCTCTGGTGGAACCGTCCCTTTGGGCGGCAATAATTCTTGCTGAATGCCACTTGCACAGCCGTGTTAGGTGGTGGTGAGTCGTGCGCCTCAAGGAAGACGGCTTTAGGTATGTGTATCTTCCCTTCTACCTCCTCCGTATCAACATTTAGGTAGCGCTTCTATAATATGTAGGTGAAGTGTCCGCCTCTTATGGAGGGGTACGTGGAGACGCATGCGCCCAGAAGGTGTGAAGCGTGAAGCTGCGCACAGACGTGTTGCCGTAGATCTCTGCGCCCCTTCCTCCTCCGCGTGAAGTTTAAGTGACTCTTCTATTCCGCGTGTGTGTCGGCGCTTTCCTCACATACGGAAAGGCGTATTTGTAAATGTGAGAGAACAGGTAAGTTGTTCTTATATAAATAATCTGCATGCATATATATGCGTATGATTCCATATATGCGCACACATATGTATGTAATCTGCATGCGCGTGTATGTATATATGGGACGCGGCGCAGTTGCGAGCACCTGATCAGCTGGCGCGAGTTGCAGAATGCGCTGCTGTGCGTCTGCTGTCTGGGGTGTGCATGCGCGCATCGGCAGGCGGCTGCGTCTGTCCCTGCGTTTCCTTCCTTGTGGAAAGACGCGACAGCAGCCGCGGGAGGAGGAGGAGGCGGGAAAGGAGGGGAAGGAAGAGAGAAACAAGGAGGCGCAGGCCAAAGCGCCAGCCGCTTCAAATTCTCCCATTTCCTGCGGGGGAGCGTCTGATAATACCCGCTTCTCCTTCAACGTCTTTCAGTCCCCAGGCACGCGCGGCGCTCCTCAACAGCTTCTATCATAAAACGAAAATGCCTGCACCCACTCTCGCTATCTCTTGCATATACGCGTGTGTGTGTGTGTGTGTGTGTGTATGTGTGTGTGTGTGGATGTGTGTGGACGTGTGTCTCTGTTTATGTCTGTGCTTGTACATATATATATATATTTATATATATCTCCTCATGTGTATGTCTTTGTGTTTATAGGCACACTCATGCGTATTTGAATCCTGCGTCTTACCTATGTCTACTCAAGTGTCTCTGTTTAATATACGTAACTGATTGTGATTCGCTACTTATCATAAGAGAAGTGATTCTCTCGTTCTCCGTCGTTCTCTCTGTACATACATATGTATATATATATGTATATGTGTTTGTGTGAGGGTATTAATGCGTGACGTATATACATCTATATATATATATATATGTATGGAGACTGTATACCTGTGTATCTGTCCATACGTCAAAGCATGGACGCAGAAAGAGAGAGGCGGGGATGTTCCTATGATCTGGCGACGGTGGCAGTATCAAGGAACACTTTTCCTTTGACAGTTAAAGGCGAGCAACAGACTTTCCATCAAGCAGATGCGGCGGTAAACACCTACGTACTTCTCGCTTATATATATATATCTCGCGATACGCATCTCGATCCATCCATCTATCTACACATGTATATACATACATATATATAGATCTAGGTAGACACGTATATATTTGGAAGGTGAGAAGGTGTGTAGCATTTGTTCCCTCACCAGGAATCTTACGCAGAATTCAAATTTTTGAAGACGTCCTTCAACGCTTCTAAAACGTTTGGGCGAAACATTAGCCCTGCGTAGCGCAACGCTGTCTGGAGTCCCTTGCTTTCTACGCAACCACATCATACGTACGTGCGTAGCCCTACACTCCCCCTCTTTATCCTTTACACGTCTGTGTGGATGCATATATCCTTGCATATATATATATATATGTATATGAATATGGATGTGTCTGAACGTGTATATATGTATATATATATATATATATGTATAGGTATGTATGTATATGCATGCGTGTACCTGTATGTGTATGTATGCGCGTATACCTATCTGTGTGTGTACATATTTATTTGTACCTCTGTGTCCCCCTGTAGGAGTGCGTGCACGTTGGCGTGTATGCACACGCGCATGTGTACATATACGTCTACGCATATGCGTCTGTGCGTATGTATGTATGCTAGTGTATGTGTGTAGGGGTGCACGTGTGGGTCATGTTAGGAGTGGTCTGCGCTTCAAGTACGAGATTGTTACCTTCGTGTTGCGCCCACGTCCGTACTAGCTGTGTCAATACGCGCGTCACTATTACTCAACTTGTTACCATCTACAAGCGAGGACAAAAGCGCTCGCGCACGTGGGGACGGCTCTCAGGGCCAACTGCGGAAGGAAAGTTCTTCCCCCTACGAGAAAAAGCAAGTCTGGAGACGGGGTAGCTTGAGTGGAAAAAGCCTTTCCACACATGACTGACGCGAGGAGTGTGACGCTGCCCTCGCCGACAAAAAAACACCTGCGTTAAAGTAGTTGCCTGCAACCGTACCACAGACCAACTTGCCTGCAGCGCACGGATGACTCTTCATTCGTATCAAAATTTGGCACGTTTCTGAAGAGCCCTTCAGTGTGTACCCCCCTTTCCCGCTTTAGCTGAGTGTAGTTGTGTTACCACGTTCCACGCTTCTCGAGGTATCTGCCGCGGCGCTAAGCCCCGGGCGCAATCCCCGGCCGCAGCAGCTAGAAAGACGCGACGGATGGGCAACCGTCAAACTGACGCAGAACACGTGGCACGGCCCGTCACACAAAATTTGCAACGGCGCGGTAGAAGCCCCTGCCTACATTTGATGCCGGCTTGCATGCGAAGGCGCACACAAACACACACACACACACACACACACAAACATACACACGAGTGGCAACCCGCAGCTGCTGGCCTGCCCAAACGCTCACGGATACGGGGCGGCCGCTCCTGCTGACGACTGACTCCTGTACGAGGGTGCATTCTTGCCGGTGATGTATGACCACAATACACGCGCCCAAGAACCTCCTGTAAATTCTTGCAAATCGTCTCTCAACAAATGCAAGAAAGTAGGCTCCTCTCTACATTCAAGCGCTTGCAAACCTGTAAACACGCACTGCGCGACAGGATTGGGAACGCTCTGCGTCTTAATAGCCGCTCACGCCCCCGATCTAGCGAGAAGTCGTCACCCAGTGGAGAAGAAATACACAGACAGAGGAGCTTTTTATTCGAAGTTCTTGAGACGAGACGAGACACACACTACTGGAGATGGCAACAACGAAAACTAAATTGGGCTACAGACGTACGAGAACTGCTGTGTGCGCCTACGCAGCACAGACTTCAGCTCCCCTGCAGCGCGGCCAGTGGCACTGACACAACCAGCGACAGCAGCAGAGCACGACTGAGAACGCGATGCACGGGGACACGCTTCCGGCGTATGTGATGAAACAGCAGCGCTTCAGGAGTGTGAAGTTCCCCCGTGACCCTTGCCTATTTTACAGGGTCTATGAACACATACACGTAGAAGCATACACGTAAAGATCGATGTACGTGTGAATATAAACAACTCATACATGCATGCAGCCAGACAAACCACATGTACCACATTGGTCGCTCGAGCTGTGGCTGGCTGGTACATGTCAATTTGGAAAAAACACGATTTTGCTTTCTCTTCCTGAGAAAAAAAAGAGTGAAATGCACGTCGGAAAGAATCCGAACAATGCGACAGAGAGCAATAAAAACCTCGACACTCTTGGATGAAACCCACCCGGCACAGAAAAATAGAGAAAACAGCGCTCTTCTACAAGCGAAGGCAACGTCGCACACGCCATCCTCAGAGCAGCCATTCGCTAGCTCTGGGAGAAGATCTTCCGTCGAGGTGAGTGAGTTTGCCATCGGGACACCCGTAAACAACTCGCACACGCAGAGAAACGCATCCGAACATGCGGGGAGAGACCCGCACGTCAACCGTCGTCTCCTTTGTGCCTTGCTCAACAGACAAATATGTATACGTGAACACAGACGAAAGAAAGTACACATTATACGTATGTATACGTGAATCACATACAACAAAAAAACAACTCCAAATATATACGATGCACGCACATACATATACACAGGAAAACACTATAGGTACAAAAAAACTCTACAGATTTGTATTACATACGTGTGAGCTGGCAGTTTTACAAGCAAAGTAGATTCTGCCTTGGTACCGCCACATCAAAAAGCAGCTAGAACCCAGACATTCGTGGTCGCGAAGCGAATCATGCTCATTCGAAGAGACGCACGAAGACACGTGCGCAGACACATACTTGCAGCCACATCTATTCACGCACTTCCACACCTACGTCTACGTCTGTGCATAGGACGGAGCAGCAGTTTGAAAAACCTGGTCCAACGCAAAGACGTGGAGAATCAAGCGACGCGCCGGACAGCAGCGTCTAGAAATCACGACGGTGCCCGCGGGCCTGAAAAAAAAAGAACCGGGAACGGACACGTTACACGCAGTTGAATTATATACACACGGGCACCTATATCCATCCGCCACGCATGCCCTCCTATATCCGTGGATTTGTATCCGTCTGTATTATACCTGCGTAAGTGCTAATATCTGTCTAAAACTATCTCATCTATATTTACTTTTGACAGCTAGCCATCTGCATCTATCTCTCTACTCTGTATATCTCCATACACCTGTCCATATCTAACGGTCTTTCCACACGGTGTCTCACTCTTTAGAGCTATACATCTACATCTCACTCTCTAGAGCTACATTATCAAAACTATTACTGGCATCAAGCTACGAGCATATATTACTCTTCTCTGAACATCCGAGTTACCTGTCCATCTTTACTTGTCTGTCCACAAGTGTCTCACCCCGACATCCGTGTCCATCTGCACCCATCTAATCTACTTAGCTACGCGTACCTAGCTCTCAGAATCTGCCCATCCATCTGCCGCCGTCTTTCTCTCTCCATGTACGAGTGAGATGACGAGGAGTGACACAGCACAAGCTGTCGAACGGCTTCTGCAGACGACGTGCACTATGCGAGTGCTTCTTTAACCGAACCCAGATACATCTGGAGAAAGGCAGGGATCTGACGACGTGCACAGCCGCACCACTAGCATTCACGCGTCCCCTGCCGTCCGTGTCTATCTCTGTACTGTGTCTTCGAATGTTCTGACAGCTTCGCGACGCTGTATACATCTAGCATACTCACCCTCTACCTCACAAAGCAAGGTGTATATACAGTTACACACAACTGTATATACACCTATACATATATATATATATATATACACAGAGACATAACTGTCTGCGTGAACCAAGTGGCTACACCCCGACACACCACAGGCACGTGGGCGCACGCGCCCGAGTATTTTTCTTTTAGTCTGTACGCGCACGCGCCTGAGTACTTTTCTTCTGGTCCGTACGCGCATGCGTCTGAGTATTCTTCATTTAGTCCGTACTTGTTCCAATTTCCGCTTTGTTCCGCTGGAGTTACTTCGTGTCCATCGTTATTCTACGAGCAGGCACACGAAGTCTTCGGTCGACAGACGAGCGAAGGAGTGAAGGGGAGGCGTGACGAAGATGTGTAGGAATTCTCAAAGGGTGGCGACGCCTTTCCTTTGCAACACCTGCAGTGGAGCAGACGCTGGTGGTACGAACAACACCTCGCGACTGTGCTGCTCCGTCGAAGTCGCTTTCCTCCTCTTCGAAAAGAGCTGCTGCTGCTCCTCCTCCTCCACCTGCTCCGCTGCCTATTTTTCCGCCCCTTGCTCCCATCAAGTCTCCGTCGAGCCCTCTTCCAATGCCGGCGCCGCTGTAGAGCAGCGCCCGGCTGCTCGCTGCGGCGGCTGCTGCATTTGGGCGAAATGCTGCAGCAGCTTCCCACGCGAGCTGGTGCTGCCGCACGTGGTGGAGCCGGTACTCCGTGAGCAGCGGCGTCAGGTAAAACGACGGTCGATAAGACGCCCGCAGAAATTCGCGGAACAACGCTACTATGGCTGCGCGAGGCTCCACGTACACCGGAGGCTTGTACGGGTGGTAAGGGAAGCACTGGATCGGCATGTAGTCCTCTGCTGGCGGGCACATCCACGCCGTGTAGCGCTGCATCATCCGTTTAACCAGAAAACGCTCTTTCAACAGGTGGTAACCCAGTATAATGTCAAGACGAAACACGAAATAAAAAGACAAAGAAGATAAGACGAAAGGCTGTCTATTCCCAAACTGATACTTATATGCACATATATTGTATGTTATACACATATTCATATATAGACATGTGGTATGCATACGTATATAAAACACGAAAGCGGAACAAGGCAAACAGCAGCAGGTGCAAACGCCACGCCATCACTACACCGAAGGCGACTGCAAACGGAGCCGACCAAGGGGAACGAAGCAGAAAATGAAGAAACGAACGGAAGAAAGGGAAAAGAAAGGCGGGATAAGACAGACATAAGAGCACAAATATGGAGGAGGGTAGACGCCACCGGGACACCTCTGTAAACACACAAGACGTGTGCACGTCCACGCGCAACACACATACACACACGCAGGCGCCTATCTTTGGTATCTCTGCTGCGCAAATGGATTTCTCTCCAGCTGTATCTGTGTGCAATAACAAGGCACCCGCGGGCAGAGCGTCAAAGCATGTGCAGACAGATATACACGTGTATATAAAATATGTACAGGTCTGTCTCTACGTCCAAAAAGAACTACATACATATATATATATATATATATGGAGCAAGAGAGGGCGACGTACGTGTCCGTGCGAGAGATACGTACGAGCAAGACGTGTGGACGGGCGAGAAGGACGGATGAGCGAGACGGGGACAGAAAAGAGAGACATATACGCACACACTGTTGTACATGGGTGCCCCCAAGGATGCGCCGACGGGAGTATGCGCCGACGGGCATGCAACGTTTCAGCTGCAAAGGAGACGCCGCAGTTGGCAACAGTCGACTCTGCGCGAACACGCGGTTGGAGAAGTGTCCAGTCTCGTTATCTGCGGCGTGGGAAAAGAAGTGCGAGAGAAAACCCCCACCCCCCCCACACACAGACACATCCCTACGAGAAGAAGAGTTCTGCTCGAATACCTTCCCTCTGTACAACAGGCCCCCAGCTGCATACACCCACATTCTAAAGTTCACTGTATGCGCGTGTAGGGCTTGCATGTCTCGTTGCGTACGAATATACACGTGCACACCTGTATTCGACCGCCTGCGCATGTCCGTCTCTCCTTTCTCTTCCCCTTATATACAAATACACATACAGGTAAAAACGCCTGTATATAGTATATATATGCGCTTGAACACGTGTGGACATACTTTA
Organism: Sarcocystis neurona; assembly: GCA_000727475.1. NCBI lineage: Eukaryota > Apicomplexa > Conoidasida > Eucoccidiorida > Sarcocystidae > Sarcocystis > Sarcocystis neurona. The sequence goes on along the minus strand of KL647289.1, from coordinate 7,113,722 downwards.
CCCCTCTCTATATGAACTCTATCAATTTACCTATCTACCTGTACATATACATATATATATATATGATTCTCCTCCTCTCACATATATACATATACACGTACACTTGAAAACGTGTGTAATACGTCTGTGTGTACATATACACATATATATATATATATATATATTTATATACAGTTGAACACGTGTGTATTTACCGGACCTATGTATGTATATTGTATCTGTCTACCTGTATATATATATATATATTGACGAGGAGGAGTGGGAGGAGCAGAGATTTACTCGTGGAAGGCAAGAGGCGGCGATGGAAACGACGTAACTGAGAATGACGATCGTCAGTCCGACCCCCCGGAGGTTCGGCGACGGCGCCATGCGTTGCCACTGAGCGGAGAAATTGATGAAGCCTGCGCGCATCACGAATAACAGACGAAAGCCACCGCCCGCAGCAAAGAATTTCAACTCTGCTGCCCTTCTCTTGGCCATTGCATAACACGTATTCATACACATATATATGGGTATATACGTACACACAGTAGTTGATAATATCTGCGCGCACTGCAGATCACAGAGAAAAGTCACCGCCGCCCGCAAGGCAGAATTACAACACTGTTGCCCTTCTCTTGGCCACTGTAGAACTAGCGTATGTTTATATATATACGTACATATACATACGTGTAGATATATCGACGCGTCCCCGTGTCAGTAAGTTCTATTTGTTTTTCTTCAGTCGCGCGGACACACGTCAGTACCCCCCTCCCACCCCACACACATGCGTAGCACTGCTCTCCTCCACGTATACTACGTCACATGACAAAAAGTCCAGGTGGATAGTTATGGCTGCTAAAGCACGTCTCGTCGGATGTGTAGAACATACAACAATACTTCCATCTCCCTTTCTGTCTCTCTCTCTTTCTCTCTGTTTCTTGGTATACACGTCTATCTGTGCTACTGCTATATATAGATACACAACCATACGTACACATCTTTGTGTGTGTGCTTACGACTGATGGATGCATATGTACCTCTCGCTATCTCCCCGTCTCGCTTGCGCTGTGCCTCTTCTCCACTTTTCACCGGACAAATTCACATGAAATTTGTCTCCCTCTCCGTCCCTCGTTTCTGCCTCTTTCTCTCTCTGTTTATACGTATATAATATATGTACGTGAGGGAGAGGCCAAAATCCTTTCTATGTTCTTGCCAATTGCGCGTACCGTGGACGAGGAGAAGCAGCATGGAGGCGGGGACGAAGTGCTTGATCGCAAAGGACCAGTAAAACGAAGGACGGCAAAGCACGAAAGGCTTGCTGCGCATGCAGCGACAAAAGACGCGGGGAAGACTTTTCACACACCACACCAGCGGGACAGTCCCCCGCGTGTTGAAGAGTGTTTGCCTGCAAACTTCATGGCGGAAGGACTCTATATTTCCTATGTACAACGCCCAGAAGCGTGACTGAAAGGCACACCAGCAACAGCAACAGAAACAGAGCAGCAGCAGCAGCGAGGCACAGGAAAGAAGCAACATTGGCGCAGCACTTGCGGCAGGTCAGGCGCGCACGAGAGCCGCACCACGAGCAGCAGCAGCAGAGGTGGCAGACGCAGAAGCCGCAGACGCCCCGGAACCAGCAGCAAAAACAAAAGCAGCAGCGGCAGAGGCAGTAGAGACACAAGCGTCGCAGCAGCAAAAGCAGCAGCAGCAGACGCAACGTCGGCCGGAGCAACAGCAGCAACAGACGCAGCAGAAGCAGGAGCAGCAGCAGAAGCAGCAGCAGAAGCGACATCGGCCAGAGCAACAGCAGCAGAAGCAGACGCAGCAGAAACAAAGGTCCGGCCAGCAGAAGCACACGCAGGGGAAACGGAAGCCACAGCAACAACACAGATGCGGAGAAAAGGGGAGCGGCAAACGACCGCAACGTGACAGCGGAAACAGAGGCAGGGAACCCGGCACCACAGGCAGCAGACGAAAGATAAATACGACAGACATGCAGGGGTAGAGAACCGACCAAAGAGGCACGCATATCCGAGCATGAAGAGGAGACCTTCGGAGAGGAGAGAAGTACAGCGAAAACGGCATCGTGACATTAACAGAAAAGGACGACGTGAAAGAAGATTCTTTTCAAAGACGAAGAAGAAGAAGAAAGGACGAACATATTCTAGAAGAGAGAACAAGGCATACGGCCTCTGAACAGGAGACGTGGAAGGAATTTATAGTCGAAAAGAAACAGCAGAACATTCTGATAGATAGAAGAAGACGACGACGACTCCTAAAAGAAGAATACAAAGACAGGAAGAGATTTTTTCGGGAAGAATTAACGCATGAACATTTCTGATGTATCGGGCACACATTCGGCCAGTGAGAGATTTACGTGTGGGCGCAGATACACCTGGCAAACAACCTTAAAACACATACACACACACAGACACAAAGCAATAGCCATACAGATAGCTAGACAGTTCTACATATATATATATATATACACACGTCTATAATGCAAAAGCGTTCTCACATATGTGGGGATGATTCGCGTGTACACATATATATATATATATACGTATATATAATCAACAAGCAACATAAGATTGTCGGTATTTACATATGGGCCCAGGACCTGGCTATGACCTGTCCGCTGCTCCTAGACGCACTAGACGTCAAAGCAAGAACACGTCTCGCTGAGCAAGTATATATGCACTTCTGGGATATATACACAAGCATACACTCAATCATATATACATATCTGTTTTATCAGGTGAAAAGAGGGAAGCGCCGCAGCGAGTGTAGAATAACAAACACTTACGTACGCATACAGGACCAAAAAGAACGGAAAAGGTGGCGGCGAATTTCGGCCAACCAACAGAATTCGCAGAACCGAAACAGAACTAATCTGACGGATTTTACACACCGTCCGTACGTCGAAGTCATCCACACGCACACAAAAACTCACGTCACCCCTTTCCACGGATCTATTTGCCTGTCCACAGATCTATCTATTTATATATATGCATGTAGGTCTATCCATCTATCTATGCGACTTACACAAATCTACCTGCCAGTCCGCATCTCTCTCTCTATATATACATACATATACATGTAGATGTATATGTGTATGCAGATCTATCTATCTATACCTATATCTACGTACATGTACGGATAGACTGATCGATATTTGGAGAGCTACCTATTTATCTATCCACGTTATACCTATAGATCTGTGTATCTACCTGTCCACTCATCTGTCTATATTAACATCTATATAGATAGACAGACATCCGCAGATCTACTTCCATATGAATCTACCACATATCTGTAGATCTAGTAGCTACCTACAGATCTACGTACCTACCCTCTACGTGTAAAATATATATACGTACATATATATAGTTATCTGTAGATCTCTCTAGATATCTGTCTACCTCATATCTCAAGATCTATCTATCTTTCTACTAACCTGCCGATCTATCTATCTACCTATAAGCCTCCGAGTCTGTCTATCTATACATATATGTATACATATACATGTATATATGTAGATGCATTTACCTATCTACCTATAGTTCCACTCACGTATAAATCGATCTACCTAGATATGTATAAACCTACCTATCTATATCTACTTCTTTCATGCCTGGATTCCTCTGTCTATCAAATCTACCCACACATGCATATATCTATATTTCTATCTACGTATAAATGTGTTTCTCTGTCTATGTACCCGAGTAAATCTATACATACATATGTACATACACACATATATATATATATATACACGTAAATATGTACAAATCTACCTACCCGTCTATCCAGCAACTTATCGGTCTATCTCTCTACCTGTCTACACTAACGGATCTGTAGATCTACCTTCCTATGCTGCAGTAGATCTACATCTGTCTTTACAGCTACCCTCTTGTGTACCTGTCCCTCCTGATGCATCCATCAAATCTATCTATACCGGACATCTACTGACCTATCTACGAATCTGTCCCGCTATCTATCCATACGTACATCTACGAAAATATACATACATATAAATATACATGTGCACATAGCCAGAGATCTACGTATCTCTCTCTCCCTGTCAATCAACCTCTGCCTACATGTATACATACATATTTCTATACTCTCTCTACATGGCTACTTATATCTGAGTATAGAGCTATCTATTGACAGATCTGTCTATCTCTCTTCATGGAGATACACAGGCGCGCCCGTCTCCAAACCTACTTACCTATCTACATGTATACAAGTATACACACACGTATGTATATTGTGTATATGCCCACAAACATATACATATGTACATACAACTATACATAAGTCGGAGCCAATGCTGATATACTTACTTACATGTGTCGAGCAGAAGGCTACACCTCAACATACACACGGTGTATCACTGCAGCACGCAAGTCTACGTGTCTACTTCTTCCTCGACAGTTTGCTGAACTACTTCAGAGAAGCCGCGGAGTCTCGGCTTTGCTGCTGGTGATCCTCGGGCAAAAAGCGTCTTGCAAATGAAGAGGCAGAACCCCACGCAGGAACTCTGAGCCTTTCTTCGTCTTCCCTACTGCGGAGGTGTATGCTGCATCTACACGCTGCACTCCTATGTACCCCTACGCATGTGTATCCGTACACATACACGAATGTGTACCTAAAATTAGTACGTGTACATACAGCTGTACACACCTATCCATACATATATATATACGTATGTAGATCAGTAAGCATTAACACACGAAGACATTTACATATATATATATATATATATGTATGTAGAAACAATCCCATAGACACACACACACACAGATACAGGTATACATATCTATACATATGTGTGTATATATATATATATATATATGTATATATCAATATGCGTATACACATGAAGACGTTTACATATATATATATATATATGTAGGAAGAGACAGTCTCACACACATACACATATATATACACACACAGATATATATATCTATACATACGTGTATGTGTATATATTTATACATCTATATACGTATATAGATCACTATGAAGACGTGCATATATATATATATATATATATACATATATACAGGGAGAGAGAGATAGATAGATGGATATATATACAGATGTATGAAGAAACACTAGCACACACACATACACATATATACACGCAAGCATGCAGGAGCTACAACGTTGAGAAACGGAGGAGAGAAGAACAACAGGAAGAGACACACATGTGGCTGTCTCTTGCAGACGTGTGGCTTACGCCGAAGCGAGGAGCAGCAAATGGATCTTTGACTGTTGCTGCAATTATAATAGCGAAGATAGTGTTCCACACGAGAGGGTAGCAGAGGGGCGTGACGAAGCTCTTGGTGAAGAAGCCAGCGACGAGGCAGTAGACCAGGGCCGATACCGTACAGAGGACCGAGTAAAGTGTGAAGGCTGCGCGAGGAGATCAGAGGAAAAACACAAAAAGGAAGCCTCCGCAACAGAGCCGCACTTGCTGCCGTGCACACACCCAGCAGCAGCAGCAGCGGCCAGAGAACAGGACGACGTTGGTGCACAGCGAGCAGTACAGCTGCGGCGGCTCGCGTGAGGTGACTGCATGCGCTGCCCCAGCATCAGCATCAGCAGCAGCAGCAGCAGCCAGACGTGATGCAGTGTCGAGGACGAAGAAGACCGAACAGCTGCAGCGGAAGCAGCTGGTGGCAACACAGCCGCAGCGGCACCAGCGGCACCTCAGGAAGCAACAGCAACACCGCACACGACAGAGCCACAGCGGCAGCAGCCGCAGCTCCAAAGGAGGCAGCAGCACCAGCAACACCACAACCGACACAGTCACAGCAATAGCGGCCGCGGCTCCACAAGATGCAGCAGCAGGAACACCGCAACCGACACAGCCACAGCAGCCGCTGAAGCAGCATCGCAGGAACAAGCAGCAACACTGCAGGCGACAGAGCCAGCGCAGCAGCAAGTGCCGCTCCAGACACAGCAGCAAGAAACGAACGTGGTTAAGAAGAAACAGCAAAACCATCACAAAGGACCAGAGGCCACAGCAGCTCACGCACAAGCACCTACACAGACATACCCAGCAGCTCGGATGTGCAGGAACGCAGACAGCCATATATCTATACATAAATACATACATACATACATACGATATACGCGGACACACGTGTTCGCGTATATTATAACGCAAACACATATGCGCCTACTTAGAAGACAACATGCAGAAAACACACGCTATTGTGTATGTGCATATACATACCACCATCCAGCACAGGTATACATACAAACATATATATATATATATGCGCATGCAGAGACAGAGACACGTACACACAAATGTACAACATGTTACACATATAGGGTAAGCATATATATATATATATACTAAGAAGTAGTCCTATGCATATCCACCCACGGACAAATGCACTTCTTCTTCACTTTCTCGTTCAGTCCGTATTCACACACAGGTGCCGATACTTCTTGGCAGCACAAAACCTACACACACATATGCACAAGTATGTGCGTGTCTACATATATAATGTAGACACTCACAACAAGAAAAAAGGCATATAATATCTTTATAGAATACGTAAAACACATAACATCTACTTCTTCGCAGCACAAGTTCTACAGATATACACAAGTGCGTAAGTGTCCATGTCTATAATATAGACACTAATAACAAATAAATAAGTGCATATAATAGATGTAACATACAAGATAGAGATGACATATCATACATGTAACATATATATAACATATATATATACATATATGTATGTATACCGACAGCTGTCTTCGAAGGGCGTTTGGCAGCAGACCACGCCCCATGAAAAACGGTGTGTCTGCTGTCTCTGCGAGTAAGCAGTGTTTCAGTATGTGTATACGTACTCATGCACATACACACAGAGCTGTTTTTCTGCTGTGCTGCTAAGCATGTACATCTTAGCAAACTGAGATGTACATGCACGCACGTATATACGTGGACGCTGCTGAAGAAGGAGCAGGAGTACACCTTACCAGGCAAGCACATATACGCAAATACGTAAATATATGTGAGGGAGGTTTCTTAGCAGCACAGCAGAAAAACAGCTCTGTGTGTATGTGCATGAGTACGTATACACATACTGAAACACTGCTTACTCGCAGAGACAGCAGACACACCGTTTTTCATGTGTATATGTACATATACATATACACAGCTACGGCAATATATATACATATATGTGAATATATACCTGTACTTCTGAACGTTTCTTTCGTACATGCATGTACGTATATACGTATATTGTAGGTTACTACTTAGCAGCGCGCAGCAGAGGTGCACTCGTGGTGACACAGGCACCCAACTAAATACTGATAACTACCAGAGAAAATGAATATACATCGCTTTGCACGTATACATATACACATATGTATGTAGCTCTGTAAGTTCTCTCCTATATACACGTAAGTACATCTATATCGATTGCTCCACCCAGCACACTAGGAAGACAGCTCTGCAAACGTGTCTACACACATACTGAAACACTGCTTAATACCAGAGCCTACACGCACATGTACGCGCATACACGTGTATATACACGTATCTGTAGCTCTGTAAGATTCTTCGCAGATGACATATACACATGTATACACATGTACATATATATATATGTATATCTCTGCAAGATTCTTCGCCGGTGACGTGTATACATGTATACACGTACACAGATATCTATATGTATATATCTATAGCTCTGGAATATTTTTTTCACTGAAGCAGATAGAGGTATCGACTACATACACCCATACAAGCAAAAGCAGAAACAATACCTTGAGGGGACCTCGGGACCCAGAGTGGAGTCCTCTTCACGTAGCTGTCTGTAGCCGCACGCATATTCACGCCTACACACATATATACAAATATATACGTATGCATGCCCCTGCCAAGGTGTGAAGGACCTACCTTCCACATATATATATATATATATATGTCTACGCACATATATACAAACACGTGTACACATACGCATATATGCCTCAGCAAAGATATAACCGACGTACCTTTTTTCCCAGCAAGTCTGATTTGGATGGTAACGTTGTGGAACCAGCCAAACGCAAGGCTGTGCACTAGCACGACTGACGGAATGACAAAGGAGTTCACGAGATACTTGAAGTAATCGACCCGCTGAGTGAAAGACAGAGAAAGAAAAGAACGCAGAACCGGACCCAAGAGCGAGAGTGAGCCGTCGAGAAGAAAAACAGAAGAAACACGTCCCCGCACAAGACAGCGCGGTGAACAAACAGCAGGAGAGAAAACACAGAAAGGACAGGAAGAAGAAGAAGAGACGGAGGAGAACACAAGACGAACAGGAAGATAAAGAGGGCCGGGTCAACGAGACGAGAGGACAAAGACGCGTAAATACGCCACAGGGAGGAGGCCACGAACGAGCCAAAACGGCGGGGAGACGGAGAACGAAGACGAAGAAAGGCAGCGAAGACGAGGACGGGATCCAAAGAGAGGGGAAGAGAGGAAACGAGAGGAAGGGCATAACATTAAGAAGAAGAGAAATCGGGGCCAGAGTGAAAAAAAAATCAAAGGCGGCCAGAGAAGAGGAGGAAGGGGTCGGCAGGGAGAAGAGACAGCAGAGTGCGTCATACAGGGAGCACAAAGAGAGGGAGAGGCGCAGCAGAATCAAAGAAAGGTCGACACCAACAGAAGCCGGCTGGGCAGAGGGAAGCGCAAATGCAGAGAAAGAGAAGAAAAGACAGAGACAGACAGCAAGCCAAATGATGGAGAACACGACAAAAAAAGACGAGCGAGAAGGTAGGCACACAGGCCGACGCAGAGAAAAAGCGACTGCGGCAGCACACGGAGAACTTCACGAGGGGCGACTACCCACACACATAAACCGAAGCAACTGGAAGGGGGAAAGGAAGACGAAGAATGGAAGACGAACTAAGAAAGAGAACCGGCGAAAATGCAGCACCGAGGCGTCCCTTTGCGTTTCGCGTGACCGGGAGAAATTCACTCCCCCCCTTCCGCCTGCAAGCCTGCTGCACCACCACCTGCGTTGACCCTTTCCCTCCTCCTTCTTCTTGAGACAGGAAGCGTGCCGCAGGATAAGAAGTTGCACGAGTAGGCGAGAAGAAGTGGACCGCCTTCTCCCCCCGCACACAGACGAAGTGGAACAGCAGGGGAAAACCGGGGGAAGAAAAGTGTTGATGCCAAGCGAGAAAAAGGCGCCGCCGAGTGTGTACGTCGATCATACACAACCGCGTGCTCCTCCTGGGGTACGCCTGGGCTGTCCTGGGGCAAGCTACATCGACGCGGACGTGGAGACGGACAGTCGTGTGCCGACTTTGGCAAGAATGCCAACTTCTGCGAAGTTTGTCCATGTACGAAGTGTGGAGGTCAGCAGACACTCCACCTGAAGCAGTGTCTATATTCGTGTGCGGAGCACATCCGTTTGTAAGCGACAAAAGCAAACGCTGCTGCTGCTTCGTTATTATTGCAGGGAGGAACGTGTGGCTGCCCTTGCTGTCACCAGTCTACTTTCTCCTATGCTGCCGTCCTGGCTGCTGCTTGCCTGCTGCTGTTGCTTTCTCGCTGCCATCCCACTGCCTTCTGCTGCGCTGCGCTTCCTGCTGCTGCATGTTGATACTCGTCGACGTTGTCGCTGACGAGCCCGCTGCAGCCGTGTGGCCGCGGGTGCCACGTCTGTTGCGCTCCTGCTGCTATCTCTGCGACAGTCTCGCTGCCGCTGCTTCTGCTGCTGCCCTTGCTGCTGCTCTTTCCGCTGGTCGCGCTCGCACTGTTGCGGGGCGTGCTCTTGTCTGACTGCTGCTTCTGTCTTCCTTCCCTTTGCTGCTCTGACTACTGCCGTACTTGCTGCTGCAGTCTCTGTCACTGCTGCTGCCGCTCTACTGCTGCTGCTCGGGCTTACCACTTGCTGGTTCGCGCAGCAGAAGGGGATGCAAAAAACGAAGGAGCAAATGACGAGAATCACCGACGCCACCTTGTGATGCTCTGCCCGGAAGCCCCGTGACTCCTGCAGCCCATCATCCGAAGCAGCAACGGAAGGTGCAGCGCGCAACCGCAGCAGCGCAGCAGAGCGGCGCCGTGGCGACCGCGCAGCACAGGAGAAACGCAGTAGCAGGAGCAGCAGCACCAGCAGCAAAGGCCAAGCCAGTATACGTATACTGTAGCACGAACGCTTCGCCTGGAAGACAACCGTTCCTCGGGTGTACGTACACCTGGTGCACGGAAAGGAGGCGCTCAGGAACATCTGCTCGTTCGAAGTGTGTAGACAAAACTACTGCGAAGAAGCACCTGGCAGGTTGCCACGCCTTCTCTCGCCGCAACCCGGGCATGCAAAAATTTTCTCCTCACGAGCTCGTATGCAGCTGACAATCTTCAGACTCACAACGCATATATGCCAACGCGCGCCACAACGCCACACGTTCTTCTACCCATTTATGTCTACCTCAACGTAAACACACACGTGGACAGCAGACATATATATATATATATATAAAGCGTACACTGTACGTACATATACGCTTAGGTATCTAGGATGGATACACATCTATACGGAGAGAGAGAGAGAGAAAGTGAGCGAGTACGCAGAGCTCCACGTACAGGGACCTCCACTTTCGTATACCACGTGTACCTCTGCATAAATGTATGTCTGTAGAGAAGACAGAGAAAGCTGCTTTAGGTATACATATCTACGCACAAGTCCCTATCATATCCTATACGTGGAGATGTAGAGAGCAACCCAGGAAGAAGCAGTGTATGTCTATATATACAGACTTATAGGCAGAGCCCTGGCTGAACTGCTGCACCGGTAAAGGGTTAATAAGCGTTTGTAGCTGCGGAGAGATACGTGCCTAAACGTCTGCGTCCCCAGGCACCCCACCTATTCACCTGTGTGTCTGTAGAAATACTCACACCTACATCTAGCACTCCCCACATGTATACATATATATATATATATATATGCATATATATATAGTTAGCTTTACATATATTTATGTATGTGCGATGTATACATATATGGGAGCCCCGCGTCTGTGCTGAAGAAGGGAAAGACGTAGAGTGCGAAGGCTGCAGCCTGATCCGTTCTGAGTCATCCGAGACAGCGCGGCATGCTCAGCACATTCCAGTAGGTGCTTGTCTAAGTCCCTTGCATGCCCCTCCTTCACACACAGCGACAACCCGAGTACGCCCAAGCGCCACGCATGTAGATTAACATACATATATATGTATCTATAATGTATATACGTATATTTTTTGTGGAATATACGCGCGTGCAGCATGCACTTCAATATCTTCACATATACATATGTATATATGTACGTGTATATCTGCGTAACTGAATCAATGTCACGTACATACTACTGCACGCAAGCGTGTGTGGAGAAACCCCTGCGTATGACTTTCAAGAACGACGTGGGCAAGAGAACACGGAAATCAGATACGACTAGCGGAGAAGAGAAGCAGCAGCATCTCAGAGGACGTGTGACTGGTGCCTGCTTGACTGATGCGCCCCTCTGCAGAGAGAGGAGCAGACTACACAGAAACAGAGACTTCCGCAGCTGCGTCACGGCATAGCGCATGGGTTTCCATCTTCGCCTACATTCGCTCTCCAGCTCGTCCTCGATCTCCCTATACATGCCGCGTCACGAGAACCACCGTTACGCGTAGGACAGAAGGCGGGAACACACACAAAAAGAGAGTGTCCCTGTATCTCTCTGTGTGTCTCTCTGTGTGTCTCTCTGTGCGTCTCCGTGTCTCCGTGTCCATGTGTCTCCGTGTCTCCGTGTCCATGTGCCACCGTGTCTCCCTGTCCATGTGTCTCCGTGTCTGTGTCTGTGCATGTGTGTGTATGTGTGCGTTTGGCTTGATGAGGACAAGAGTTTCTCTTGTTCGTCCTCCCTCTTTTTCTCTCGGCTTTGCTTCGTCTCTTTGGTGGTTCTCCCCCGCCAAGAAGTGACCTACCATCAGCGTATTGATCATGCAGTGGATCGCGATGGCAGCCACCTGCGTGTTCAGCACGAAGATCGCGCCATAGAAGAACATCGCAAACACCTGCGGCCCCCCCACACACAACCACACACAACAACGCCCCACCGGTTTCTCTGCACCTCAATTAAAAGTCGCGACCGAAAAACACACCTGGACTTACCCACTAGTAAAAATACATATATGTACACCGTAGTGCAGGGACGGGTACGCGCACGCGTACGTACGCACATACATATATATACATATATATATTATACAGGTTTCTCAGCGCACACTGCTACATGCGACGTACATCTATATATATAGATATATGTTAGGAGGCTCTTCCTACACAGGTGTACGCGTATACGCATGTGCCACAAGAATCGGAGAAAACCGTTGGATGTGTACACACATACACATACATATATATACGTATATATTCATATCTCTGGATGCACACGCATACATATGCGAAGGTGTTTCTGGACTTGTATACCCAAAACTGCACAGAAATCTACACTCATACATACGCATGAATACATTGAGACGAAATTCTTTTCCTCCACACGGACAAAATCTGAGTGTATCTATATTTGTATGTACATATACATATATATATATATGTGCAATACGCCGACTCACGTAGAGACCTCTTCCTACATATAGCCGCACAGAGAAACACTGCCACATCCACACACTGTGAGGAACCTACTTGCAGCTACGTATATCTTCGTGTATCAACACCAGTGTGGTGTACATACAAGCGTATATGTGTACGCATATACTTGTATATATTTGTGTGTATAAGTGTATGAGTGTACAGATTGATTAGAGACTTTGTGAAAAGCAGAAAGCTGCGGCAGACTGCGGAGCTCCTGCCAGAATTGCAACGGGTGCGAAACACGTTGAACAGAAAGCTTGGCGGAGCAGGCGAAGAAGGACAGACAAAACGAGCTCTGGAAATACACAAGATGAGGTGGTGACAGATATGGGCAAACCCTAAATGGCTAGCCAACGTATGCACCTAAGGTTTGTTGTCGTTCTGTTTGATCATATATTCTACATTCTACATATATATATATATATATATATACGTATGCAGTCCAACGCACACGATTGTATACCTGGAAGTCCTTGTCTTTCTTAGGAGGCTTTATCCTTTCTACACTCTCTGTGTAAACTTTCACAGCGTGCCGTTATCTTCGAATACTACACACTTCTAATATACGTATCACTACATATAAATACATCCGTATATACACATAGGTGTGCGGCTGGCGATTTCAGACGAATAGCTTTTACTTTAGTAGACGTTGAAGAGTTTTCGCTTTAAGAATCGTCTTCAAAAAATGTCAACAATGTAGATGTACACAGGGAAAAGGTAGGCGCATGCACGTATAGACAGTCGCTCACAAGCGCATCTTCGAAGACCCGCCGTTATCCAGTACTTCTCTCCTGCATCTACATGTGGAAAGACAAGGGAATAGAGCCGCGCTCGCATATTATATATATACGTCCCTACAGACGTCAAAATTATTATATACGTGTATGACAGTCGCATAAGTCTCTACATATTCATATAAGTGTATATGTATACGTGTATATATATATATACATAAGTGTGTATATTCTACCCATCCATATACATATATATATGTATATATGTATCATGTGTGGCTACACATCCGTGTATTTTCCAAGGGCAGGACTAATAGATGTATATACATGTACGCACACGTTAATATGGATAACCCAACAACTGCGTGTGAATGTACAGTTGTGCCGTATGGCGAATGAAGAGATCTTCCCCATTCGCTGTGCTGTAGAAGCGGCGTCGAGACAGGGAAAGGCAGAGAGACGAGACACGGGAGACAGAGAAAGCGAGAAAAGCAGAGAGTGACGGATAACGAGAAGACAAAACAGAAGAAGACGAGGGGAGACGCCACATGTGAAGCGCATGCAGCAGAGAGCCGGTGAGACCGAGCGAGCGACAGCGAGAGAGAAGGGGAGGAGGGAAGTTATTTAGGGCGAGAGCAGGAGACACGCAGAAGGGACCGTACGTTCGAAGCAGAAACCTTCTCGAAAGCCGCGGGGAAGATGACGAAGTACGAAGCCGCTCCTCCCGTCTTCGCGACAACATCACGAACGGATATCCCCGTCGCCGTCTGTCAAAAACAGCCAGGGGAACACAGGACGTGCACGCATGCAGTTGCACACATAGATGTTCATACTCATTCCATCAGACATATATATATGGACATATTTACACAGTTACACAGTGACAAATATATATTTATATCCTCCATACGATTACGCATACACATATATATACACATGTCATGCATACAGTTACATATATATATATATATATATATATATGCACACACATCACGCACACTATTACATGTACACACATATATATATATATATATATATATATATATATAC
>KL647289.1:7029347-7098544 GCA_000727475.1 Sarcocystis neurona | reverse complement strand
TATATATATATATATATATATATATATCGCACACACACTACACGACACACTATTACTATAGTACACACATATATATATATATATATATATATATATATATAATCAGTCACACACAAACGTATATATATGTCGTGCATACATATACCCATATAGATATACATGTGTATATCACGCATACAACTGCACACGTATATATATATAGTCACTCACATATAAGTGTAAATATATGTCGTGCATACATTTACCCATATATATATATATCATGCATACAATTACACATACGAATATTGACATATATATACTATGCATACATATACAGATATACAGATACATGCATTCACGCATACATTTGTATATATTTTTGTGAAGAACACTTTTATATGCTTGTGTGTGTGTGTAGACGGATGTGAAGGTGGACGCACAGACGTCGTATCGAGGGGTCATGCTATTATTAGCGGACTGCACTTTGGTGGACAGCTGCAGAGAGCACACAGGTCTCCTCCCCATCCCCATGGGGTCATTCAAAACAGACGACCTCGCCGCATGCAACGAGAGACCCACGTACACGCGCATGCACACACGCACACAGAGAGGAACACCACACGTGCGCATGCAGAAGGACACGTACACCACGGGTGCGCATGCAGAGAGATACACACACTCAGGAGTGCATGCAGAGAAACATACTTACCCAGACGCGCACGCAGACAGATACACATATCCGGCAGCGCATGCAGAGAAACACACGTACTCAGGCGCGCACGCCCGAAAGACACGCGTATCCAGGTGCGCATGCAGGGTGCCATAGTCACCACGGGTGCATGCGTAGAAATCCGTCACCAGAGATACACAGACACACACATACGCACGCAGTCTCTGCCTGCATGTGTACGTGGGGTTGCGCTGTACACACACATGCCTAGGGAAGTGAACGCGCGCAGCTGTCTTTTGTTTTGCCGTAAAGAAAACGTCGACGCGCTACCGACAGATATACTTTACATTGATATTTCAGTTTAGGTATGAACCCACCTCAACACGTACATCTACTACCTATACCTATGTATGTACCCATATATGTATGTGTACCCGCTAATATGTGTATAGACATGCTTGCATGCGTGTGAGTAGGCAGCTCCCTTTGCAGTGAGAGACGCCGAAAGAAACAGCTGCTGATCTTCCCTGGCGAATCCTGCGCAGCTGCATGCGCACTGACACACGCGGACCCTGACGCCCCACACCAAAATTCATTCCACCACCACCATGTATCCACTCGTATTTACAAATTCACATATATGTGTACATGTATGGAGACAGGAACACATGCACATCCCTATGTATATATACACATGTATATACGAGTGTGCAGACGACTCCACACGTTTTACAGGAAACGCCTGACTGCATGCAGGAGAGAAACGTGGACGGATTGACAAGGAAGCAGACAGAAGCAGACGACAAAAAGACCTGCTGAACGAAGTACACGCAGCAGTGGCCTTAATAGAGAATGCTTGCAGGAGAAAGAGACGAGAATACATATAAGGAAGCGGACAGTTGAACGATGAAAAGGTGGTAGTGGCCTCACTTGAATTCTTCCGACGACTGCAAGCAACGCCGAAAACGCGACTGTTGACATCGCGAAGTCGACGACCGTCGTGTACCACCCGCTGGGCGCCACGTTGTACCCGATTCTGCATACAAAAAAGTCGCCCCCGCACACGACTATTTCTCTGCATGCAAATGGGCGTAGGAACGTCGCACACTCCCGAGATACACACACATATACATTCTGCACACACGGATACGTAGGCTGGAGACAGAAGACAGACATACGAACACACTTATATACATACACATGCAGGGCGGAAGCGTGCGAAACACACAGACAAAATACATACATATATATAGAGAGAGAGAGGCTGGATGTAGAGAATGGATACGAATTACTTCCAAACGCACGCTTAGATGCACGTAGAGAAGACCTGCAGAGCAAGGCAACTACTTTGTGTATCTGCTGACGACGAGAGACACACGCCACGAGACTACGTAAACACACATACACATACGGCTACATACACATATTGATACATACATATATATATACACATATACATAGAGGTATATTCATTCTTATTTATATATATATATGTGCACATACACATATTTAGGTATATTCATTCTTATTTATACATATATATATACATATGTGCGCATACACATATTTGGGCATACTCATTCTTATTTATCTATTTGTGTGTGTACACATGTTTGCGTTAATGTACGTATGTATGTCTAGACATACATTTACACATGAGAAGGCACACGTTCACGAATATGGAGAGACTGAGACGTACGTATGCGCCTATGCACAGAGTGACGCTAACATACGTAACGGCCACACGCACATACACATATACCTATATATACGTATCTATGTGTATCTATCTCTCTGTATACATACGTACATGTGCGTGTATGAGTAGATATTCATCCATAGAATGTGTATGCGTGTGTGACTACATTTAAGGGGGGAGAAACAGAAACAGAAAACGCGGGCGAGCCAGCGAGGAATACACAACGGACGAGACAGAGACGCATGCATGCAGATATAGAAGCACCCGTGGGAGCGCAGATGTGCAGGCGCACGTCGGTAACACGGGGGTGTACACGTACGAAGAGAAATACGGCAGTGTCGGAGAACAGCGTAGACACACAAAAAACGAATAGGAAGAAAAGTTGAAGTGGCGTTGTTCAACTGCGTGTCTACGACACGGAGGCACAACACGTCACACACATTACGCATATGTATACACGTATACCTCTTGTACACACATTGACATATGCACATATATACTTACATGTGTGCTGCTTGTACATATATACATATATGATGATGACGTACGCATGTTGTACATGCATTAATATACATACATATATATATATATATACTTGTATATATGCTGCTTATACATATATATATACATTAATGTAGTCACATATATACATATACACAGGAATGTGTATGTATAGACACATGTGCCGCTGGTACATGTACATCCAAATGCGCACACGTGTATATACACGACACCGCCTGTATATCTATCTATCTATATATATATATATATGCGTGCATGGACGCCAGGCAACCCTGCTACCTTTTCGATGCATGCGCATGCAGAACATCCCCTGCCGCGCGGCTGTGCACGTGCGACAACACATTTTCGCACGGTACCGTGCACACGTCAGCAGACGCCCTCGTCTATGCAGGCGCGAACAATATATACGGATACATGCGCACATACACACAGAAGCATACACATATACGTACACACAAACACACTACACATATACACCTACACACATAGGTGCATAGATACACGAATACATAGATACATAGATTCATAGACACATACGTAGATAGTTACATAGATACATGAATATACATAGATGCGTAGATTCATACATAGATACATAGGTAGATACGTACGTAGATACACACATTGACACACAGATACATACATAGCTACATAGATGCATAGATACACAGGTACATTCATACACACACACATACATGCATACATACACACACAGACATACTTCCTTCTCTGTACACACATATATATACATATATATATATATATCCAGACACGCGCAGAACAATGCCTGTATGTGGTTGTGTGTCTGTGTAAGTGTGAGTGTCCGCGTCTGGGAGGAGGGTAGCGGAGAGATGTCAACAGGAGAAGGCGCAGGGGCACGTCGTGAGGGAGGGTTACTTGGTGAAGCTGCTGATGGTGGAGAAGACGCCGCAGCCGAGCGTCATGTCTGAGAGAGCGAAGTCGACGATAGCAGCGCTCAGTCGAGAGTCGCCGAGGGAGTCGATCATCTGCCGAAAGTCGAACGTGGCCATAATTACCCTGGTCACGTCCCCCGCTCCGCCCGACTTCTCCATGAAAAACGAGACGAAAATAAGCGTGACGCAGAGAACGACCGCGACGAACATCAACACCGCCGAGACTGCTCCCACACACACACACACCCGCAGGCCACCGCACCGCGCGCCTGCAGCACTAGCAGCAAAGCGACACGTGGAGCACCAGCAGCAGCAGTCCACCAGCAACACGGCGACAGCGGAGACACCCGCGCACGGCGTGCGGCAGCAGCAACGCAACATCATGAGACAGAAGCGCCAGCGCCGGACAACAGGCGGCAGAAGCAGCCGCAGCAGGAACGCGCAACTTGAAAGACAGCAGCAGCAGCAGCAACACAACAGGCAGCAGAAGCAGCAACACAACGTTGGAGAGAGCAGCAGCACCAACACAGCATCGACCAGCAGCAGACACACAGATTCGAATATGTTATACGTACACATATATATCGCACAACACGTTATATGTAGACATATATATATATGTACACACAGTACACACCTTGTTATGTATGTGGACTTTTATATTGCGATAGATGTTGGAATACACATGTGTACGGTGCAACGTACCATACGTGTAGAGATATACATGCTGCAGTATGTAAGAGGTAGAGATATAGTGAATTACCCGCGCATGCGTGACTCCTGACGCACACCGCCATCACTCTGATATATATCGACACACAAGACAGCGAGAGAACGAGAGAGAATCGAAAAGACAGAGAGCGAGAGAAGCAAAGACAGGGAAGCAAAGACAGAGATGCGAAGAGAGACATAAAGAGCTGGGCGATGGTCGTAGCAGCAGGTATGTGTCGCTCTCTGGGTGGCCCGCGCATGCAGCGCACACGAATACGGCGTTCTGTAGAAGACAAAGAAAAAAGAACGGTGAAGACGAAACCGACGAGGAATACGAAGGAGAAGAGAAGAAGAAGAAAGCGAACATACGAAAGCCCAGTTTGAAGAGGCCGCGCCATATATACGCGAGAATGTAGCACCAGACAAACGCCATGGCGCCGATCATCTTCCCCTGTAGCGCGTCGGGATTCGTCGTAGGGTCCAGCGTGTACGGCTGCAGCTGCGACAGGTAGTAGTAGGTCGCCTGCATGCACCATTGCACGGCACACAAAAAGGATAAAAAAAAGGCAGCAGCGTACTGGTATTGGTAATAACAGGAGCGTAGTAGTCGTCGTAATAGTAGTGCCAGCAGCAGTTGTAGTAGCTGTGGTGGCAGCATAGTAATAGTCGTAGTAGTAGCAGTAGTGGTAGTAGTAGCAGTAGTCATCGCCGTGGCGATAATAAAAGGCACCCGCCTAAGTCCAGCGCGTTACTGCAGATGCAGAAGTCCACGTGGTGTCGCGAGGGAAACACGCAGCAAAGCAGCAGCAGGTGCACTGGCAGCGGCCCCGCGCACGCCGATTGCAGCAGGGAAGCACCAGCAGCAGCCGCACTACGCCAGCGTCTGCACCGGTAGCAGCAGCAGCGGCAGGGGCAGCGGCAGCAGGGGCCGACACGCAGGAACAGCCGCAGCAGCACCGCAGCACCGGAGGCAGTAGCCCGGCAGCGGCAGCAGCGGAAGGAGGCTGAGCGGGTGCACATCTGCGAAGTGAGCGCATGGGCAGAGGAGAAGAGCGAGCGAGGGCGCGCCCACGCAGCGACCGCGACTCGCCGGCTGTGAAGCCCACGCTGAGCCAAAAACGAAGAGGAAGAAGAAGAAGGCCGCCACACGTGACCTACAGATATAATCGACCCCTTCAACATAAGCGAGGGGCTGTCCAACAGACACAAAGATACATGGAGAGAGTATACAGAGCGAACGACCATTTGCTTCGACGTGCGGCTGCAACACCAGAATATATCGGACTCTACTGTCCATGTATGTACATCTACGTATGTGTATATATATATATATATATATTCAAGTGTACACACAAACATACCTATCTCTGATTCTTCAAAGAAGAAGCAGAGAGGATGAAGCAACGAGCCATCTTTTTCTTATTTATCCATGCACATATGTGGAAAGCGCCGTATCTCCCCGGTGGACTAACGTAGTGAACTCGCCGCAGGCGGTCAAGAAGTCTTCATTCCCCCACACGTCATGCACTGCGTCGACCAAGGGGCCGCCTCACCACAACATACCTGCTCAGTCTAATACACGGATATGTGTACAGGCGTAGATATATATATATATATATGTATATAGATAGAGAGCGAAAGAGAGCGAGACAGGAAGAGTACAGCTGGTATGACTACTTGTTTGTGCACGTGAGGTCGAATATATATAGATATCTACACACGTAGACATATCAATATATACACATACATAGAGAGGAAACACGCGAAAGAGTACAGCTAGTACGACTACTTCTTTGTACGTGTGAAGACGACAGACACAGAGCACCTGCACAGCCGACTGTACATACATACATATATACGTATGTACATACATATAGATATTTAAACATGCAAATATTTAGAAAGTGTACTGATAGCATGTCTAGTTGTTTGTACGAGTGACTGGGACGAAGCAGAGCCTCTGCACAGACCTATGTATATATATATATCCCCCCACATACTATCCACGTACAATGTGTATCCTTTTGCGAGTACAGAGCTCAACACACGCATGCATACACAAATGCACATATATATCCATATATATATTACAGTTGTGATGTTTCTAATGCGTACGCGTACATGTACATATATATATATATACTGGACGGAATGCGCAGCAGCTCCCGCGCCCCTTCCTCCGCTGTCCGAGGGCGCACGTGGTTGGCAGCAGCGACGGCCCGTTTCAAGTTTCGAGAGAAGGACACTGTCTGGTGTTGTGAGAAAGAGAAAAAAAAAGAAGAAAGGGCGCGAGCCCGTTGGCCCTCGGAGGCGGGGACGCAGCACGCAGTTCCACAGCCTCCTGCGCGCTCATGCAGAAAACCAGCGGAGCGGCTGCTGCGCTCTTCCAGGGGGAGCCCCAGCTGCAGCAGCCTCGTCTCCTCCTCCCTGCATGGCTCTGCCGAGCGAAACAGGTGAGGCAAGCATCACACCTACCTTCCCAGTAGGTGACGCCATGCAGATGTTTTCACTGTCAATATAATGGCAGAGGGTGCCATGCATCGCCTGCTCGCACTGTGCCTTGTGGCCGCTGTAGTTCATGCACGTCCGCACGTCCTTCGCAGTGAGCTGCCACGGGTGGGGCGTGCTCAGACTCGCGACGAAGTATATCAGCAGCTGCCCGCTACGATCTGCAGCACAGCACAGGCAAAAGCAGAGACAGCGGTACCACCCGCCCATGCAGCCAGCGGGCACATGCAGACCGGGACGCCAGCCCGCCGCGCGCAGCACAAGCCACCTTCGCAGCAGCAGCAGCAAGCGCACGAACAGAGAGGCAGACTCAGCGCGTGCACGCAGTGGCCGGACGAGACGCGACAGCGGCGTGCGCCGCACCCGCCCACGAGGCGGTGTACCAGCTGCAGCAGCAACAGCAAAGGAAGAGAGAGGGGGGTGTCCCCAGACGACCAGCAGCAGCAAGCCAACGGACTGAGACACAGACACCCGATGAGCGCCTGCGCAGGAGAGAGACCTTAACAGCACCCCCGGCAGCCGCAGAAGCACTAAAAACAGAGAGGCACGTACCGGCGACAGCTGCAGCAGCAGGCTCAAATACGCAGCGTAGATCAGACACGCCCGAGCAGCAGCAGCAGCAAGAAGCTGCAACGTGCACACGAGGCAGCAGCACGGCCTCAGAGAAACACCACGTGGCAACGCGGCCACCAGCGGCAGGCGTGGAACAAATGGTACGCCGCCATAAGTGTTCAGCAGACGCCGCGCGCAGCACTCGCAGCAACAGCAGCAGAAGGGCACCAAGTACAGCAGCTGCTGCATGCATGCAAAGGTGCGCGCGTGCGCGGCGGACAGCAGAACCAGCAGCAGCAAAACGAGGGACGCAGTGGACACGCTGCTGCAGAAGATGGGACCTCAGCTGAGGAAGTGTCGACACAGAGGCCAGAGCAGCAGGGGTGCAGCAGCAGCATTCAGGCACCAGCAGCAGCAGCAGTGCAACAGCGGCAGCAGGACAACAGCAGCAGCAGGACAACAGCAGCAGCAGGACAACAGCAGCAGCAGTGCAGCAGCAGCAGTGTAGCAGCAGCTGGCACCTCACTGAAACCCCTGCAGGAGCAGGACTGGACGGCGATGCAAGTACCGCTCGAAAGACACATATATATCTATATCTATATGTGTACATAGACAACAGCCGTCGCTTGAGACGAGACAGAGGCTGATGTGCATAGCACGCCTTTGTGTGCATTGTCACATCTGCGTGCAACTGCGTAGGAACAACGCGCATGTCTGCAGCTTTTCGCATGCAGCAGACGGCGGCTGGTATGGATGCGCGAACGGCGCGATCGCACTGGCAACAGCAGCAGCAGCAACAGTTGTCGAACACGCAAGTGTCTGGCAGCAAATTTGAACGACGGCTGCAGCGACGAAGATGGCGAGAAATGAGGCGTGTCCACGTCCAGACGCGTCGATCAGCAGCAAGGCATCGCCGCACACACAGTAGTGAAGCGTACACATATATATATATATATATATTGCACGGCGCAATAACAGCGACAGCAGTCACGAAGCAACACAGGAAGAGCAGAACAGTACCTGTATGTGTATTGCGACGTCTACGACACGTCCGCACGTCGCTGACGTGGCGTACGTGAGATCAAATGCTGTAGTTTATATCGTACTGCGCCTAGTATTAGTAGCAGTATAGTAGTACTGGTACTACTAGGGGCAGTAGTATTAGTGGAAGTAGTAGTGATACTAGCAGTACTGTAGTATCGTAGCAGTAGTAGTGGTAGTAATAGCAGTGGTAGTAGTAGTAGTAGCAGCAGCAGTAGTACTGTACTAACCGTCTTAGTAGGAGTAGTGTAGTATAGTCGTAACCGTAGTAGTAGTGGTAGTAGTAGTAGTAATAGTAGTAATAGGATAGTAGTAGTAGTAGCAGTAGTACTGTAGTAGCATAGCAGCGGTAGTGGCGGGAGTAGCAGTTGTAGTGGTAGTTGCAGTAGTAGTAGTAATAGTAGCAGTAGTAAGTATAGTAGTAGCTGTAGTACTGGTAGTAGTAGTAGTTGCAGTGGTAGTAACATTGTCGTAGTAGAGAAGTAGTAATAGCGACCAGCGAGCGATAAGAGGGGAGCTGCGCGGCGCAGATTAATCTGCACATGCGTTCGCGCATGCATGAAGGGAAGCAAAAGTGCCGAAAACAAAAATGTTCGTGGAAATACGGAAGTTCGCACCGAGAGAAGCGCGGCGAGAGAGAATGCGATAGATGTAACGAGACGCAGGTACGCATGCATGCACACGTGTGGGAAGCATCAACACAGTCCGGCAGTATCCATATACATATATGTATATATATGCACGCAAATGTATGCATCCATATATACAAATGTATACGTACACACACCCATACACATGCACGTGGAGATATACACACATACGCACACAAATATAGACATACATAAAAGCGTATGTATTGACATTCTATACACATGCGCCCACAAACGAATGGCAGAACGACGTCGCGTGCGTACAGATTTACCTAGACATACACACACTCAGCAACATACGTGAAGAGAAGAGTATCTACGTAAATATGGGTAGGAATTTAATAGAGCGGAGAAGTGCGTAGAAATACAGTCGCCCCTCGAGAGTCCAAACAGCAGAACAGCGAGCGGTGCACGTGGTATATAACAGGATACATGCAGAAGCAGCAACCAGCCAAGGATACGCAAACAACAAGAGCTGCAGAGAGATAGACACGCATGCCCAGAAGCAATCACTTGATAAAATCAATTCATTTGTATGTTGAGGTGGATTTACAGGAGAAAGACAGAGAGACAGACAGACATACAGAGGTGTGCACACTCTCGGACGCAGGGACTCCAGGAAGTCAATAAATTTGCATGCCGATGGACATAGAGGAGAGATATACACGTGCATGCAAGACGTTCGAAACAGCTGAATACTCACAGACTTAAGAACGCGCACGACGGTATACGCACATACGCGCATGTAGCAGGCGTAGTCAGATGCCGACATACACATACAAGCGCATACATATATATATATATATATATAGAGAGAGAGAGAGAGAGATAAATAGATACAGATAGATAGATAGACGCATTGATGGGTAGATGGAGAGATGGACAGAACGACAGATAGATGTGGGAAGATATATACGTGTGTCATTTACGGCATGCGTAGGACTCAATTACCACACATGGATACACGTATGGAAACACGTATGTATATTTCATATATCTCCGTAGATAGCTGCGTGGAAGGATAAACACGTAAACGCCCAGAGAGACAAATTCACGCAGAACGGCGGCAGTTCTACGTCTATCTTTCAATCTCTCTCTTTTTACACATGTACACACATATATGCATGTGGAGAAAGAGAGGTCCACAGACAGATACACAGGAAGGCAGGGAGGAAAATGCGTGTCGAGAGAAGAAAACAGAAATTGTGACGGGAAACACAGGGACTTACTCGCAATGAGAGTGATCCGCAGAAAGTTGCTGATGAACGTCAGCACCCCGACGCCAAGAAACCACGGACTCAGCTGCGTGAAACACTTCACCGGAGCTCCTCTGTAAAGATTGCCTGTCAATATCTGTAGCATCAACAAAAAGAACGGGGAGGAGAGAAAGAAGAGAAAATTAGCGCGTGCAGGGGACCTGCTAGTGGAGTGCAGGACGGACGCCCCTCTCTCGGAGCTGTAGCGGCGAAGAGACCGACGACAAGCTCTCAAGACAGCTGGTGCAGCAGCTGTTGCCCACCCACGCAGACGTCTGCGCACCAGCGCCGCACGCAGTCACAGCCTCGCATGCACCTATAGATGGGAAAATCAACATACATCTATATACACAGGCGCACACGTATAGAGAGGTGGGGGGAGGAAATGATAATACAGTCCTTCGAATACACGCGCAGAGACATGTGTGTATGTGTTTACAAGACAGCAGACATCTACACACAGAAGAAGAAATACCTACGCATGCAGAGGAATACACGCGAAGAAGACACGTCGGCATGTATATATATGTATGTCCATCACAGAGAGACAGACGCAGAAAAATGGGAGAGGCGGCGTGCTTCCTTCTCGACACATGTGTGGACAGCGAGAGACAGAGGGGAAGTCCCCCCCCCCCACATACAGACTTGTATGTGGGCTTCCGCGCACATAGATACACACGCGTATAGAAAATACACACGCCTGCTGATACACGGGTACGTCTACGGGGCATGCAAGCACATGTCTCCTACTCGTGGCTGAAGTTGGCAGTGGCCGGGTGCCGGAAGCCGGCACCAGGCAGGCAGCCACACGTCGCAACGGGGGGGGCGTCCCCCCCAGCGTGTGACGGTAGGTGATGTACGTACACCGCACGAAGCGCGCAGTGGGCGGCGGTTCTCTCGTCAGTGTCTGTCTGCGTGCGGGTTTTTTGGCTCGCTGTTTCTCTTCCCGGCGGGATGCAAGAAGCGAGCGGAGACGGAGACGAAATGCAAGATAGACAGAGACAGCGCGCTCAGGTTCGCGTGACGAAGCCCTGTCTCTGTGTCTCTGTGTCTATCTTTTCTCTGTTTCGCCGGTGCGGGTGGGATCTCTGCTGTTTCTTCGGTGAGTGTCTGACCTCTAGCTGTAGCGCGGGCAGGCCAATGAGGAAGACGGCGACGAGGTAAGGGATAAAGAACATGCTGCTGTGCCAGACCTGCATCTGACTCCAGAAGGTGGTCAGGTCGCCGGCCCCTACAACTGCGCCAAAGATAGTCATGTAGTAGAGTGTCTCACTAGTGAACCAGCCCCTGCTGCGCTGTCTCTTGAGCCACTCCGCCCAGTTCAGCACGTGCGGTTCTCCACCGGTGTCACATATCCACCGCGCACGCTGGTAGCTGCTGCTGTCGCCTGGGATCCCCCCCACCAGTGTTGCGCTTCCCCCCGGTCCTCCCTGCCTTCCGCTGCCTGTCCCGCGGCTCGTCAGTATTCCTCCTAAGCCCCCCCTGCGTCCCGCACCTGTCCCTGCGGTACTTGGGCCTCGCGACAAGCTGCCGTGTTTCGTCTTCACTCCTGCGCTCCTCTCTCCTTCTCTTCCCCGTCCGCGTCCAGCATCCGACGGCCGCTGCTGCTGCGCCTGCCGCTTCTCCGTGGTGTCGCCCGCACCGCCGTCCCCCCAGTCCCGTCGCTTCTCTTCGACCCCGTCCGCTGTTGTCTCCCCCGCGCCGCCCCCTGGTGGCTCCCCTCTGCTGCTGCTGCCGGCCCCCGCGTCGGGCCCCCCGGGAGACGACCTCCTGCCATCTTCGCGTCCCCTGCCGGCGCCGCCGTCTGCTGCTGCTGCTGCAGTCGCCCCTTCCGCGCCTGCAGCTGCAGCGCCCCCTCCGGCGCCGCCTCCGCCTTCTTCCTTCGCCGCTGACGCGGCGTCGTCTGCCGCTGGCAGCGCACCATAACGAAGGCCTGTCGCTCGCTCGCCACTCCTAAACCCCATGCCCCCGCCGCCGAGCGCAGCTGTCATGCGCGCTGCCGCCCCTGCCGCGACGGCGCCGGCTGCTGCCCCGCTCGTTGGGGATGGCACTGCTCCCACGTACGAAGTGGGATGCATGGTCCATCCACCTGACCTCCCCACGCCTACGGGTCCTCCGCCTGCAGCTAGTGGGTCGCGGCTCCCTCCCGCAAACTCGTGCGAGTCGAAGCCCGTATATTCGTCGCCCAGCAGCAGCGGACCGTTCCGCTCCGAGCGCTCCAGCGCAGCCAAGTGCATGCGCAGCAGGTGGTGCTCGTCCACACGCTGTTCCAACCGGACCTGCCCCACGCGCACGCCCACACGCACAACGTCCTCCAACAAGCGCCGCGTGATCACGCAGCGAAACGCACCAAAGAGATACCGACGACGATCGGGGACGACGGACTTTGTCATTCGCGTCAAGTACAGACAGACACGCGCGTAAACGTCCCTTCACGTCCACAAAGAGTCGTATTTCTCACACGTTGAGATATGTACATACATATATATACGGACACATATATAGCTATCTATCTATCTATCTATATATATATATATACATATTCACGTGCCCACATAGGGGTAAATAATATACGTGCACGGATACGCATATATATGTGTGAGTTGATAAACAGACGCCGATTTCTACACGCGATTACATATACGTATGGATACGCGCAGTACTTGCTGTGTTCGTCTATCACTGTACACACGTCCATATATGCACACACGTCCACATGTATTTGAAAAGAGGGACACCCCACCTCTCTTGATGTCTCTCTCTGTATAATAGTATAATTATTGTTAGAAGTGTACTACAGACGTATGTGTAGAATGCGAGGCCCGTATATACGTGTGTACGTGCATGCTGATGATGTGCAGCACGCACAGACAGGAGCGGAAGCGGCCACACACACGACCCCGTTGCTCTCCACGCTCGGCCCGCGCTGTCTCCGCGCGAATTACAACAGTCTCCCTCTCTCTGTCTCGGTCTGTGTCGCTCTCTTGCTGTCTCTCTGCAGAAATAAATGCGGGGTGTAGCTGCAACACCAACCGGCGTGTGCCTACATGTCTACGCATGCGACACGATGTGCCTAGACGACTAGACGTGTGTCGAGGAGCGTCAACAGACCGCAGCAGACAGCGTCGTATCCCAGCAACAGCTGTGCTAAGGCGCCCAAAAAGCGACTTAAAAAGCACTTACCTTCCATCAGCCACGTCGACGAAACATCCGCACATGTTTTACACTAAGTATATACATATATATATAGGCGTATACATACCTATGTGTGTCCACATACAGACACACATGTTGTGCACCGGTAGTTAAGACGGGCATAACCACACATACACACACAAATCCTCTCCGTATACGCACCCATACACGTACAGATAGACAGACGTGTCTAAATTCATACGCCCAAGTTTTACAAGCATGCAAATATTTACACATATATATATATATATTAGATTGTATAGAAAAACCATGTAGAGAAATGTACATACAGCAGGCGTATACATAGATATATATATATATATAATTTTTGTATGCATGAACACATGCATATATATTAGAGTGTATAGCATATATATATACGTGTGTACAGAATGGTCTCTCTCTGTATATAGAATATTTGTATGTGTAAATATGTACATTGTAGTGTATAAAACATAGATGTAGACAAATGTACATACGGGCGAATATGCATAGAACATCAGTATTTACATATATATATGTATATAATGTAGTAGACACAATCCAGAGTATCGGTCGGCAAATGATGAACTTATGAGAGATGCCTGCGGCTGAAGAAAATGTTGTGTGGCGCAGTGAATTCTTTTTCTGTAGACGAGATGCACCGGGGTTCTTTGAAGTGTTGGTAGCGCGCTGATGATTCCACCGTGAGCATAGACCTACGTAGCTCTAGGCGCAGCACGCACGTCTCTATGAACACTTATATACAGAGGGCAGCTTTCTCACTTTGCCAGCGTAAAACGGCGTGGTGCGGAAGATGAGAGACTCGCTGTAGACCTGCCGCCGGGCATCTTGAAAATAGTCGACATTAAAGATGGGAGAGGAGCCGTCTTCGAGCAGCGTGTCGCTCTTGACTGCTGCATGCACCGCAGCAGCAGAAACACTGCCTATGCGTGGCAGAAGGGAAGACAGTTCCTTTCTCCCTTCGAGCCAAGTCTCCGGCCGCGACAGCAAACTTGCCACTCCGAAGGCATTCGCCATACCAGGCAAGTAGATGGAAGAAAAGTTGAGAAGAAGAATGAGAGAGTCAACGAACAGAAATTCGAATAGAGGGGAAATCAGACAGTCACCCGGCCCGCACACCCTGTCCCTTCTGGCGCGACACAAAAAAAGTAACAACGGTTCCGGAGGGAAACGAAGTCTCGACACACGCACAGCAAAAGCATTTACACCAAGAAGCCTTATCCTAATTGACATACATACGTATATATACATAAACCCAGAAATTCTACAACTCTCCCCTTTTCCCTATATATACATATATATGACTTGTTGGCTTACTCCTGTAAGCACGCACATTTATTACGTGCATATATATATTCGAATATGCGCGTATACCTACAGCAATATATATGCATACGGTTGTGCGTGAAGTTCAGACACCTGCACATACATACAAACATACAGAAAGAGAAGGACGGATACATACCTGCGTCTCAGGATCTAGAAGTATACACACATATATATATATGAAGAGACAGAACACAGGAGGACGAAAAGGATTATATACGTGTACTCACTCCCTCTACATATATGTACACGTGTATAGGGAGACACAGAGAGAGTCTCACGTAAACACAGAAATAGAGAGAGAAGCACACAACGAGACAGAGAGAGAAAGACGCCCGCAGGTAGGACACGAACATAGGAAGAGTAGGGCAGGGAAAAAATTTATATACGCCTCCGGACACGTACAGAGACGGAGAGAGACCCGTGAATACACACAAGTGTAAACAGAGGCAGAAACAGAAAGGCACGCAGAGCCAGATCGACACAGAGAGAGAGAAAAAGAGAAACGTATGTACAGACACATATATATATGAATATACACGTATACATATATATATGTATATATATATATACCTGAACACACGTACACATCGAGAAAGAGAGACGATGACGTCTCTGCATCAACACACATACACCTGCAGACAGAGAGAGCGGCAGAGAGAGACGTACATACATATATACATATATAGAGAGAGATAGAGACGGCGACACCGAGTTGCACACACCTATAAATGTAGTTTGACGTAAGGATGAGAGAAAGGTCTACGTGGGAGCGCAGATGTTAGTCGAAGACAAAAAGTGTGCGTTCTCGTCTCTTCCCAGTTTGGTGTCCTCTGCCCCCTGTCTCTCTTTTTCCGAAGGACTCTTCACTCCTTACCCACGCCGTCCTTATTTTGTTCATCCTTCACTCGCAGAGATTCTACTCTTTCAAGCGGTGTGAGCGACTCCCTGGAGCTGAACGACAGCACGCTCCACGCCCCGGTCTTGAGCCGCCGCATCATGTTTCTGCTGCTGCTGCTATTGCTCACAGACGCTTCTGCTGTTGCTTCCCTCCGCTTCGACTGCTGCTCTGTGCGTTGCAGAAACTGGCTACACAACCGTCCTTCCTGCTGCCACTGCTGCAGGCCTTCCTCTTCCTGCTGCTGTTGTTACAGGTCTGCTGCAGCTGCCCGTCTTGGTCTCCAGACTGCGTCTCTTCTTGCCCCTGCTCCTGCTCCTGCTGCTCGGAGGACTGTTGCTGTTGCTGCTGCTTGTATCGGTGCGCTGCCTCTCGGTGCAGTTGCTGCTGCTGCGGTGTTTGAAAACGTGCTGCCCGCACCGCGTCCGCCACCGACGCTGCACCCGATTCGCTGCCGTTGCTGGTGTAGGTAGCCCTGCTGCTGGCCACGCACCTGCTGTTGCTGCTGCTCCGACACAACCGCACTGCTGCTGCTCTTCTCCGGGAGACCCTGCTGCAGCTATCTCTCAGTCCACAAACCCTGCTGCTGCTGGGCTACTCATGTATACTATCGACAAAGACATATGATACACACGCGTCTTAGTGTTCCTCCTTTGCAAACACGTTCAACAGCATCTCGTCTTCTAGCGGACGAGCAAGCGCCGACGTGCAAACGCATATATTAGCTGCTGCTGCTGCTGTCGTCACGAATTGAGTGATGATGCGCAGGCTTCTCCTTTCGCTGTCCGTCTCCGCCTTGTCGGAGCCAGCAGCGGCAGGAAGCCGTCCTGCGCTGCAGCAGGAACTTTGTTCTTCAGTGCCCAACTGGCACGCGCAGATCGCAGTCCCTGCTGCTGCTGTTGCTCGCGTGCCAAACCCGGCTCCTCTCTCAACTCCTGTTCACGCAGCGCTCTGCTGCTGCTGCTGCCGCTGCACTTGGGACGCGCGCCCAGCAGCTCCTCCACCTGCTGCCGCTGCGCCTGCGCCGTTGTCGGCACCGGTGCAGTTTGCCTGGTCGTCCGGCTGCTGCTGCTACTGCAGAAGCAGGAGCCTCTGCGCTACTATTCCGAAGGCCTCTGCTCCTGCTGCTCCTTCTCCTGCTACTCTTTCTCCTGCTGCTCCTGCTGTTTCTTCTCCTGCTGCTCCTGCTGCTTCTTCTCCTGCTGCTCCTGCTGTTTCTTCTCCTGCTGCTCCTGCTGCTGCTTCTCTTGTGCGGCTGGGATCCCCGCTGCTGCTGCTACTGCTCCAGGGGCTGCTGCACCGCGGTTCCCCGGAGTCTACGAGCAGCAGCACGGCCGTGAGGATCTGCACACACCAGCAGCCTTCGCGCGGGCCCGTGCTGCGCGCTGCTGCAGACGCATGCATTTCTCGAAACAGCAGCGGCAGCTCCTTCGGCATGGGCGCCTCGGGGAGCACGCAGACAGCGCCGTGCTTCTGCGGGAGGCAAAGACGTTATCACCGCGCATGTGCATACATAAAATACGTCTCCGTGGTGCTTCTTGGTCCCCTCTCCTCCTCTTTCTATATGTACCCCAATAGGTATGTGCTGACACAAGCCTGTCGAATAATTGACTTCCCCAAAATTACGTGCGTGCGTCTTAACTGCATGCGCGCATACTCACGCATATATGTACTATGGCAACAAACAAGTGTAGACTGTAATTGTACAGCAGCCAACGCATATAGACACAGACATACATTTATCCATCGACAACCAACCACCTACATGTGAACAAGGTGGTTGCTTGTCTACGTATATCGTAGCCCCCTCAAAATTTCCACGAACGGCGTCGCGGCAAACTGCTGCTGCAACTGCCGCATGTACGCTCCGTCTCTCTGGTCGCTGTCGATCGCGTTCTTTTCCCCCTTCACAGATACGCCGGCCCTACAGCAGCAGTTCTCCTGCGTCTCTCGGTCGCGGCTGCTGGGGCTGTCGCTCGCGCTGCGACTGCGACGGCCCAGGCGGTGCAGCAAAGCTCCCTGTTGCTGTGGACGCGCCTGCTGCTCCCGCTGCTGTCGTTTCTCTCCTGTTGCCGCTGGTTCTCTGCTGCTGTTCATCCCCTGCTGCTGTTGCCGTTGTCCCGGCTCAAACTCTGGTCCCCCCGCTGCTGCTGCTGACGGGCCCCTCCACCGCTGCGTGGGTAGCGACGCGAAGAGAGCAACGCGGGAGAGGAAAAACAGCAGCAGCGGTTCTCAACACGCAGCCGCTGCAGCGGCGAAGACGTGCCTGGTGATTCAAAGACAACTGATGCATGCAGACACCCGTGCTCCCGTGTACCCCCTGACACAAAAATATACAGATGCATGGACAATATATACATGGATGTATATATATGCCCATATACATCTCCCGATACGCACACACATACATATATATGTACATATATGTATTTGCATATACTTTTGCGTATACGCAGGTACAGGAAGAGAATTCCTGATGTGTGTAAGTACGTACGTGTGCCGCGCGACAAGTGTAAAGCAGGATGAAGAACTGCAATTCTCCCACGTATAGTCTTTTCTCCTTCCTACTAAGGGCTGCCCCTTTTTTGTCTTCCGTTTGTTCCTGTGTTTGTGTCTCTCTCTTCCTCGCGTCTCCTCTCCGTCTCCTTCCTCCTCCTGTCTCCGTGTCTCCCGCCCTCTTCCCGGGGACGCGCTGGCTCTCTCCCTCCTTTCTTCGTCGTCTCCCCGCGTCGTCACTTCCCCCAGTCTCCGGTCCTTCGTTTTCCTCTCCTTCTTCTCTTGCGTGTCTTGCTTTCCTGCGTCCCTTCTTCTCTCTTTTGCTCTCCAGTCGCTTCTGTCCCGTGCCCTTCTCCTCTTCCTCCTCCTTTGCTGCGAGCCTATCCTTCCCTCGGGGTACACTGCTGCGACCGTCCTTCCGTCCGCAGTGCGCCAAGGCGCACGTCCCTCAAATATTCGAGTTCTTACTTTGCTTCTCCTTGGTACAGTCCTTCTTGCCCTTCTTCCTTGTCCCCCTCCCTCTTTTTCCTTCCCTTTCGTTTCCTCGCGTTCCTCTTCTCCCTCTTCCTCTTCTCCCTCTTCCTCTTCTTTCTCTTCTCTTCGTCCTTTCGCTTACGCTTCCTCTCCCCTGCTGTGGCCTTCCCTCTCCTTCTTCGCTCTCGCTTCTGCGCAGTCTCCTCAGCGACTTATACGGACGCCCGCCTGCCGCACGCCTGCTGAGGGACCCCTGCGCGCTTCTCTGCACTTGTGTTGCCTCCTCCCACTCAAAAAAACATTTCTGCAGAAAGTCCACTGGCCGCCTCCCGAAGTGGCGTCTCCCGCACCCCACACAGACGCGCTTACAAAAGAGAACGGAAACAAAGAAGAAAGACAACGGTGAAGGCTCGTCCGTCCACGTAGAGCTGCGCAGCCGCGCACGAGCCACAGAGCTACGGTAGACTCACGTGCGTCACGCCTCCACGAGACACAGAGACACAGAGATAGAGAGAGCTGCCGCCATGTCTATGCAGCGAGCGCGGCTGCAGTCCCCGGGGAGAACGGAAACACAGGTGCAGCGCAAGGCCGCGCAGATGTGCGCGTACAGTTACATATATGTATATATGCATATATACGTACACATATGTGTTAAGAGATAAAGGAGGAGTTCGCAACTGCATTACGGCCTCTCTTCTTCCTTATCGACGTTGACGTATACATGCCGATGCCTAGGAAAAGTTCTTCCTGAGCTTCGCGTCCTCTGCAAAATCGTACAGAACCCTGTACCTTCCACTTATACAGATATATTGGAGTTACACATATATACGTGAGTAGAGAAGTGAGGATGTTTCTTGAACTTCCTCGAGGACGACGTCAGTCCCGCTCTCTCTCTCTCGCTCTGGCGCGGATTCTTCCTTATCTCTCTCTTTATCTACATATAAGTACGCAGCTGAGATTTCACTCCTAAGCTCAGCTGGGCATGTACTGGTGCAAATGTATCCCTCTCTTTCACTCTCTGCATATACAGTCGTGTGTTCATACGTGTAGCGGCATCTGCTTCGCACTCTCCCGTATCCTTCTCGTCATATATGTCTCTGTGTGTGTGTCTGTGTGTGCGGATAGACGTCTGAGTGTTTCTGTCGCTCTCCGTCTCCCTACACGTGGCGACCCTGATCCTCTCCCTCCTCCTCTTTGCTTCTTTCTCGGATCTGTGTGGGCCTCTCAACTTGTCTACGTACACAGACAGATACGTATACAGGCATACATATACATATACATATAGATTACATACACGCAAAGACGTGTATACATATATAGAGAGAGAGTGAGAGAGAGTCGCTGCTTCCTCGGTTGGAGAGTTTGTGGACGTGGCGGCGGATGTCTTCTTCTAAGCGTCTTTCCTCTCTCTTTTGTGTGTTTCACTGCTCCCCGTTGCTGCTCCGTGCGTGCCCTTTCTGCACGCAATCTACTCAGCACTCGGTCGGCCGACGCAGGCAGCCTCTTTCCTTGGCAAATGCAAACCCCACACCGCCTCTCTCTCACAAAGTCCGAGACAGCTGTTCACCGTGGCCGCAGCATCCGCCCACCCAGCTGCACGGCCCGTTGCTCTCGTGAAACGACCAGCCGAACACAACACTCCTGCTGTTGCTGCTGCTGCTGCCCGTCCTTTTCGTTCAGGAATGCGTCGCCCTCTTGCTCTTGCCGCTGTTAGATTGTGCGACCGCCTGCTGCTTCTCTTGTCCATGCTGCCGCTGCTGCGCTTCCTCCTCTTGTTGCTGATGCTGCTGGCTTCCAGTCTGCGCCGCACCCGCTGCCGCTCCTCTTCCTCCTGCTTCTTCTTCGTCTTTCCTTTCTCGTACTGCCCGCTGTTGTGGATCCTGTTCCAGTGCTGCTGCTGCTGCTCTTCGTCCTCGTCTTCTTCCTGCAGCGGATCTTCCGGCTGTTGCTGCTCTTCCAGAGTGCTGTCGCTGCTACTGCTGCTGCTGCCCGAATGGGCTCCTAACGCTGCTGCCGCACCTCTGCTGCTGCACCTCCTGCTCAGTCTCTCGTCCTGCTGCGCCTGGAAGGGATGCTACTCCTGTCGCTGCTGCTGTTCGTTGTTCTGCTCGTATCTTCCGTTACTGCTGCTTCTGCTGCCCTCTTCTGCTCCTGCTGCTCGTCCTCCGTCTGCGTTTTCGCTGCTGCTACACTTCTGTTGCTGCTGCGCGCCTTCCTCCTCGTGCTGCTTCCCTTGCTACTGCTGGTGTTCCTGACGCTGCTCTTGCGGTCGGCGCTTCGATTCCGTACTCCCCCTCCTCTTTTCGTTCGCACGCCGGTGCTACACCACCTCCTTCGTTTGTGGCTGCTTCTCTTTACCCTGCGGGCGCGGCAGTTCCTGTTGCACTCCCTCGCGCTCCTAACCCTGCAATGCTGCTGCTGCTCCTGCTGCTACTCCTGCCGATACTCCTGTTGCTGCTCCTGCTCATACTCCCACTGCTGCTCCTACTGATACTCCTGCTGCTGCTTCTGCTGCTGCATCTGCTGCTGCTTCTGCTGCTGCATCTGCTGCTGCTCCTCCTGTTGGTGCCGCTGATACCCCTGCCGCTCCTGCTGCTGGTGCTGATGAGGAAGGCAGTGCTGCCGTTGCTGGTCCTCCAGCTGCTGGTAACGCCGCGGCGTCTTCTTGCTGTTTACAGAGACGCTGCTACAGGGTCATGCGATTAACTGCAGCGAGACGACGAGGACGAGGAGGAGAAGAAAAGCGCCACTGACGCACAACGGCGACTTTTTGCAAGTACGTCCACAAGGTGGAGAAGAGACAAGATGCGTCTTCACTTCTCACTCTTCGCTAGAGTAGAACTTTTCCTGCAGCAGGCATCTTGTGTAAAATTGGCCCTTCTGCTGTGTCGCTTAAAACCTAAAGAAAGCTCGAAGCCCTCCCCCGTCTTTTCAGTACCACCCCGCATGCAGCCACATCGGTCCCGAACACCCGCAGGTGCTCTTCTCGCGAAGCAGCAACGTGTGCAGCAGCAAATTAACGCGTGCCAGACCAAACCGCAGCAGCAAGTGCTCCTTCACCAGCAGTAGCAGGAGCGGCAGAAACTTCTCGTTCTCCTCCACTACCAGCAGCAGCAGTCGCGTTCTCAGCAAACACACACTCTCCTCCTTTTCCTCGTCTTTCTTCTCTCACAGCAGCACCAGCAGCTGCCCGTCTGCGAGAGGCACAGCAGCAGCAGCAGGTCGTAGCAGCCCCTTGCTGGGATGCGGAGGACACTTTTCCCCCTGGTACCCTGACGACGTACGTGCTCTCGTGCAGCAGAACGCCTGCAGCAGAGAAACTGTCCAGCTGCAAAAGTCCTGCCAGAAAACAAACGCTTCTCAACGCAATGTCGAAAGCGAAGCCCCCTGCTGCCAACAGCGTGGCATGTCTTGCACACACACGCACAGGTCCTCTCCTTGCAGCGCGCTCTTCTACGCACAGGGCTGCTCCTGCTGCTTTCAGAGGAATGCTCCCTCCAGCGGAGTGCTGCAGCACCCGGCAGACTTCTTCGGGTCGTCCTCTCTGGCGTCACTGCTGCGCGCGGGAGCAGCTAAAACGAGGGGGCATGGCACTCCTCACGCCTTGCTGCTGCAGAATACAGAGCCTCTTCTGCCTCCGTTTCGAAGGGGCTCTGTGGGTTGCGCAGAGTCGAGAAGTGTCCCCGCGCTCGCCTGCTAGGGGGGCTCGTGCGTATAGCCCCCTTTGCACGCAAGCACAAGAAAAGCAGCAGGAGGTGTGCCCTCCCGTGGCCGCCGGTGTGCTGCCCGCTGCGTGTGCTGCTGTTATCAAGGCTGCAGCACCGCAGCTGACTCGCGAAGCTGCATGACGCCAGGCCTTATAACAGTCGGACGCATCCTACTACTGCTCTTATAAAAAAGTAACACATACGAAGCAGATGTCCACACACAACGTGGATACTGGCAGTGTGGAGAATATGGAGGCTCGCGTGGAGGCATATATATATATATATATGCAGAGAGACAGATGCGTATATGCCCGCGTGCTTGTATACATTAGAGCCGGGGTATATCAGTTACGTCTCACGTACGAACGCACTCGGTGCTTCCGCAGGGTGCATTTGACGCTGCAGCACCACATCGCACCTGAGCAGCATTGCAGCAGCGGCATCCACGTACGGGCCGCGGCGAGAGACAGAGAGAAATACGCACCACACCCGCAGCAGGCCAAGGTAAGCATAGAAACGAGGACCCCAGAGATTCAGTAAGTCAACTTATCTATAAACTTCTCTCTCTGTAGATATCGTTTTCCCGTCCTGGGGAGTCACATGAGTAGTGCACCTAAGCCGAGTGACGGAGAGGACAGCTGCTTTTCTCTGTTCCATTTCAAAATAACGCCCCGTAGGTGGGTAGAAACAGGTGTTGAAGAAAGCCCCTACCACTCCTGCCCCAGCAGGTGGATCAGCAGCAGCACCGCAAATCGTCGGTACGACCGGCAGTCGCCGAATGCAGCAGTGGCGCGAGACTACGTGAGCTCATGCAGAGAAACGTCGTGACATACGAGAAAACTTACATAAATTCTGCGAAGCGACAGCTGCCGGAATTCCGCTGCGGCTGAAAATTGCCATACCCTGCATGTGGCTGTCTGAGGAGCTCAGGATGCGGAGAAAGCGGGGGAAACGGACAACGAGACAACTGCGAGGAGGAAGTACTCGGAGGAGGCCACTCAAAGAGGATGGCGTCTGTGGTGAAGTACGACCCGACAAGACAGCAAGAAGAGCGGAATGGCGGTGAAAAAAACTTCTGCAACAGTCAAGAAAGAAAAAAATTTGGAGACGTAAAATACGTCGTCCCCACTTGACGATGTGGAAAAAGCATCGAGGCTCTATCTCCAGGATGTCAACTGACAAGAAAAGACGGCCAGGGTAAGTCGACGTTCAAGAGAAGTCAATTGACAGACGTATCTTTTTCTGTGCATAAACGTAAGTATGTGACTCACCACGTGGTGATACATACAAGAAATCAAGTACACGTACACATGGTAGTCAGCGTGTTCGCTCTAGTCTACGAAAGACGCAACAGCGCGAAAAGTATTGCTGTCCTGATGAGTGATAAACCTGAGCGTGGGGCTCAGGTAAAAACGCGATTGAGCAGCGACAGATCACAAACAACGAGGAGTGCAAGGATTCTACTACCTGTGTAAAACTGGATCCCACGCTGATTTGAAGTGGAGAAGAAGAGCCTAAGCAAGAATGACGGAGGAGAGAAAGATCACCGAAAAGCAGTGAATTAAGAGTACGAAGCTGACGCCCGCATAGACAAGGACAAAACGGACGACAGGTTGAGACGAGTGCGAGGTCGCGCAGTAGTTCTCAGTGCGAGTGGCCGGCGAGGCGCGGAAAATAGTCAAAACTACGGGTACCATGGGACGTGAATTACCTAACGGGACGACGAGGACGGAAAGAAGAGTGCACGGCCGCCAATGAAACGAAATTCATAAGAATTCACAGAAGGGACCCGATGCCTCAGGTAGCCACACTAGCGATCACTTCGCTCCTTCACTGAAGCTGAGGAGGGTGGGAGATGACGTATCGATGGTGAGCACGAGGCAGTGAAGAGAACGACATCGTCATCCTTTGTGGATGCGCACGGTGAGGAACTGAAGGAGGCAAAACTCTCGGTGTTTCGAGAGGCGCTCCAAAGGAAAACAAGAAACGGATAGAGACGACACAAGTCCTCTCGCCTGCTGTGCTGCTCCGGCGGACAATTGGTGCCGGACGACCAGCCGCTACGGAGTGGGACGAAATTATTTCGATGCGGACCCAGCCGCACTCGAAGGATGTTTTATTTTCCGCGGATCCTGCTGGTTCTTTGAAAGCAGGCTGGTGCTGTGCTTACTGCTGTATTCCTGGTTCTGCTGCTCTGCGGCGGGTATCACTGTTGTCACTCGTGCGTCGAGGCTGCGGTTGCTGCTGAGGCTGCTCCTTCCAAAACCGGTGGTGCTATTGCTATTCCTTCCTACTGCTGTTGCGTGTGGTAATTTCGAGATGCTGTAGATCCACTGTTCTGTGGCTGGTGGTGTTGCTGCTGTCGGCGCTGTTCTCCTTGATGCTTCTTATGCTGCCGCTCTCGCCGCAGCTGCTTCTCCTCTTCCTCCTCCTCCTGTCGCTGCTGCCGCCGCTCCTGTTGCTGCTGGTGCACACTTCGCCGCTGCTCCCGCCGCAGCTGCTGAAAGTGCTGCTGCCGCTGAGAGGACACCTGCTGCTGTGTCGCTGCCGACGGTTTGCCTGCTGCAGCTAATAGTCCTCGTGCTACCGTTCTTGCTGCTCGTGCTGCTGCTGTCGATGCTGATGCTGTCCTCGATCGCTCGTTTTATTGAGTGGCGCGCCAACTAGTGCGATCGTGTGTGTTACCGATGCTGCTGCTACATTCCGCTCCTGTCGATCCCAGGGCTGTTCACGTCACTATATCTCTGGGGTGGACGCTGCAGTTAGCAGTCATTATCGATAGGATGAGACCAGTGCGTATCTCCGCGCCTGCCGTACATTAGCCCTGTACCTGGATGGGTACGAATCCACCGCTTGCCATTAGACACCAATACCACAGCAGGTAGATGTCCCTTGCAAATTCTGTGGGTGAAACACAGTCTCTTGGGGAGCCTCTCCTTGAGGTACACTCAGTTGAGGTACGCCAGTGGACGATCTCGACAAGTGCTGCACCTACGTGGTGTCTAAATCTCAGCATACAAGCATCCACCGTATTGAACTAGTTACGCCGTATAACAACTGTGGTCAATCTGTTTGTGTGTTCCCCACTTACGTGTGACACTCTACTGACAAGTAAGTGGCTACACGTACGTTTACGTATGTAGCATAAGTGTTTCTGTGCTCGATGACGCACATGCACACAGACAGACGGAGACAGACAAACAGAGACACACAGACAGACACATATATATATGTATATATACGCAGATAGATAGATACATGCACACATGCGCAGACACATGCATACGCACGTTGTACGGTGTAGCGTGGATGAGTCCCATTCGGATGTACTCTGTTTGGATGTCACGCCCGACCATGTAGTAGGTAGTTACTATACATGTGTTTGATTACTATTCTACCACTACGCGGACCATTGCACCTATGTGAAGCTCAACAAAACTGTGTGTACCGGCTTGCCATACTACTCATGCGTGGGAAGGTTATGTCAAATGTCGTCACATAGTGCAGCAGTAAGTGAGGCTCGCCGAGAAGCCCCGCAGGGAACTATCGATAACTCTTTTTCATCTGCACTTTGTATCCCCTGGGTACAGAAGTCGTTGACGCGGATGTTCGTCACATACAACACGTAGCGTCGTAGGTAATGGATGAAATGTAATGTGGATATATTTTTATGCACCGCATCTGTGCGGGGCTCAAAGCGATAGCATCCACGAGTGTATCTACCCTACAGTGGTACGAAGCAATGAAAATGAATCTCTACACGTGTCGCGTCGGCGCGGGGAGCTCATCCTGCAGCATCCCCACTGACGCACGAAACGTGTTCGGGCACACGATGAAGCGATGGTGGTGGAAAGCTATATTAGCATAAACATGTATATCTTCGTATGTGCCGGGTCTATCTTGAAGGCCTGTTTTTTTGGCACCCAGTGTAAGGGCGGCATCTCTTTTCTAAAGATTGCATGGATGGAATAGTCAAAAATTCAACAGTTGCATGTGCACCACGGCTGTCGAAACGCTTCAACTAGAAATCTCGATCCTGTTGCAAATAGTAAAATATCACACACGTTGATGTGAACGGAAATACGCGCTAGTCACAGCTAACGGTTTGTGCAGCTCACCCCTGCACCGCTTTTGTGTGAGTGAGACACTCGAACTGCACACAGGGGGATTTACTGGTGGCAGACTACCACTGAGTCTCGCTTCGTTGAGGCTTGAGCTACGTATAAATGTATCTGTCTCACAGGGTGTATTTCAACAAGGACCACGAACAAGTTGTAAAGTACCTTCAAGTACTTAACTTTCATCAATATCGGACGTGGATTTGTCGACGTGAGGAGATCACTTAGACGCGCATGCGTTATCTAAAGAGTGATCCTCCGCCGTTACCTGTTCCATGAGGCGCGGTGCTTTGATATGTCTGTGTATATGTGTATAATTAGGTAGGGAGAGGGAGAGACGTGTGGGTAACACATCCAAAAAGTGACGTACAAAAATATAGAGATATTTGTCATGGTGTAGCCGCTGCGCCGTATTTACTCATGCTACGTGAATCAACCGGTTTTACTCACGTATTCGGTTCTCCTACAGTACACCTCAAGAAAGATATATTATGTGCTTCTTCGTGCGCTGCTACATAACATCAATCTACACATATGTGCAAACATTAGCGTGTACAAGTCGTCATCACATGGCTGATTGTACGGTTCGAGTTGCTCTCCCTCTACGTACCAAGGTGGTCTGCCATCAACGGGACGCCAAAATGTCATCCGCGTGAGGGTCAACACGTATTTACGTGTGTATATATATTTGTCCTCTGATGTGGTCTGCCACCTACGGGCGCCAAAATGTCATCCGCGTGAGGGCCAACACGTATCTATGTGTGTACATGTATTTGCCCTCCTCATATCACGCTATATGACATGCAGAATAAAGAGGCAAAGGTACTTGCCTCTTCCACTACATGTTTACGCGAGTGGAGATTCTAGAGCTTTCTGTTTTGTCTACAAACGCGTGTACCGGGGAGCGTGTGCAAGATACCCGAAAGCACAGTTACGTACCAGCATTAACGTATATGCAGTTGTGTGTATATGTTTGTGTACATGGAGACGCACAAACGCATTATTCTGTCAATTCCGTGCTGGTGGTTCCCTTGCTGGGAGGGCCGTAATGTCCGGAGACGTGGCTGCTTGAACTGGAGGATTAACTCGTTTGTCGGGGGATGGCAGCCGCAAAGGTACATTTCAGCTGACGTAACAGACAGCGCAGGCATATGTCTCGCCTGTTCGGCTTCCCGTGCCATAAATCGTAATTGCGTGAATTTACCAAAACTGTGGGCGAAGTAATTATGTTTTATAGTGCGTGTGCGCATGTGAGTGTAGGCATAGTAGGGCGACAGATACGTGACGAGTATTTATACATGTGGGAGCTACGGACCCGTACATACATGCGACGCAGTTCGACGCGTATCGCCAAAGTAGATCGGTCTGCTTAGAGAGCTCGTCAGATGTCACAATTGTGTTGGGTAAAAGACTAAACAAAGTGTATTGATATAGCCCCGTGGCACTAGGCGTGTAGCTCCACCATTACGCTCGTGGATCTGCACGAAAGAATACTGCATACATATGTGCCCAGAGCTGCATGTGGGTCGTGTCTTCGAATGCACGCATTAGTAGATGTGCTGTGTCCGCAGGAAGGCGGCCAGAGGCACTAGTTTACGTAATTGTATGTACGTTTACACCATTTCACAGGCAATTCCTCATAGGCATCCATGCACCCGGATCCGGTAGAGCTACGTGCGTCTGCAAATTTCTGTGTCTCGATCTGCACAAGTAATCGACCCCATACATATACATACGTGTATATATATACGTATACATATATATGCATATCAGTCCACCCATCCATGTACCCGCGTCTAGACCTAGACAAGGGCACACGGACGTGTAGGCAAGTAGAAGAATAAATTAAAAAGAGAGACATTTGAGTACACCTATTCTGGTCCTCCATTTCGTCCTCTCCATCAACTGTTTTCGCTTAGTCTCTATGTGTCGGCTGGAACAGAGGACTTCAGTTGGTCGCTAAGTTTCAGCCCACAGACTGAGAAAACGTCCCACTAAATAGGTGTATTTATGCGTGT
Organism: Sarcocystis neurona; assembly: GCA_000727475.1. Taxonomy (NCBI): domain Eukaryota; phylum Apicomplexa; class Conoidasida; order Eucoccidiorida; family Sarcocystidae; genus Sarcocystis; species Sarcocystis neurona. The sequence continues at coordinate 7,069,804 of KL647289.1, read as the reverse complement.
GGGTGTGCGCATACGCACCTACACATACGTATGTGCGTGCACCTATTCTGTATACATATACACCGTCACGTACACGCATACATATGGAGTCCATATCATATATAACTATATATATTACACAAACGTGCACAGCTGTACGTGCGTGATTCTGCTTCTTGTTGTCATAGGGCGGGTGTTGGGCTGGCCACTGCGTGAAGGAATATGCGCCTATCGTGGTGTGTCCTTCCCACACACCTTTTTATTCCGCCGGAGTCGAAGTTTTTCTCGACAACGCGGTGAGTGGAGAAGATACAGCTGAAATATTTGAGTGACTTTGCAAGATACCTAACGCAGCCAGCTGCGGTAACCAACAAGAAATGTGGGGCGTCGCCCGGCCTCCCCTTCGGAAGTCCCTGCAGCAGAAACAGCCGTCGACACTAGAGAAATGAAAGTTATAGCTGCAGCAGACTGTCTCGCTCGAGAAGTCGCTGGTGTCAAAGTTGTACTGGAAAATAAGGAAGGATCCTCTACTGGAGATGCCACAGCAGAAGCACCCCTACCTGCAGCAGCGCAACAGTCGGAATCGTTCATGCCTTAAAAGCATGATTAGGAGCTGTGTCCCACGCTGCAGCTGGAGCATGCCACTGGCGGCGCATCAACTGGCCGAAGCACAAGCAGGCGGAGACCAGACAGCGGAGACGAGGCAGCGGATACAGCAGAAAGATCAGTACCAGAACCACGCTGCGTGGCAGGCCTACTGACAGGAAGCACAAAAGAACTAGCAGTGCAGCCGGCGGTTGCCACGGCAGAGGTAGGCGCTGGAACAGCAACAGCAACTGCGAGCGTAGTCACGGACCGTCCTAAAACACATGGAAAAGCACCAGTCGAACCCGGGTTGCGTGCAAAATATGTGGAAGGCAGTAGAAGAACTGGAAACAAAAACGCCCCGTATAAGTCTGAGTCAACCACGCGAATGCCTCTCCCTCTTTCGTGCGCTCCATCTACACAAGGAACTGTAACGAAAGTAGCACATTAGGGAGGAAACGTTTGTATCATCACACAGGAACGCAGCTGAAAACATTTTGTACGAGCATACTCGTAGGCTTTTGTGCGTGGTTAATTGGTCATGTACGCTGACTGTATTGTGAAGAACGTCCACGTAGAGCACAGGTTTATCTGTTTACTTTTTTGCGCTAAGTATAAGTGCATATAAGCGTGTACATATATTCGTTCAGGCGAATTTACATGTGTGCGTATGTGTGAATGCTGATAGACGTATATGTGCATATACATACGTATACACCCATGTGTGCGTGTATGTACGTATTTCTGTACACACAATGTGCATACACGCACATTATTGGTTGCACGTGTACGGGTCTGTATCTTTCTGTATCTCCTTATGCTTTTTACGGCAATTCATGCAAATGTATATAATTTTTCATATCCCGTAGCGCCCTCTCCGCAGTGGCACTCAGCCGTAGCTCCTGTGGGTACACGTAATCTGCGGGAGCTCGTCAACGGGGGGAAGGCTCTTTTCGAAGCAGATGAGAAATATCTTTACGTAGCTACGGGCGTAGCGCTTTCACGGCTGGTCTGCTGCTCTTCTTGCCTTCTCTATCTCCACGGAGAAGGATGTACAGACCTGGGCACTTCCTGTGTTATTAGTTACCGAAACATGGATTAGACTGACTGCAACTTACTCGCGACGGACAGTAAGGAAAGCGTGTTGCCCTCTCCACGCTGACGCGTACATACACACGAGAACATGCGCCTGTGATAAGCACGTATAGAGTTAAACGTGTATGTACTGATGGATCGTTGGAGACAACATGGCTCAAGAACTTCAAGTACGCAGTTCTATTTACCAGCGCACACACACATCCATCGTGCATACGCACATACACACACCTACATACATAGGCATGGATATATATATATATATATCGGTGTCCTTATTCCTATAAATGTGTCTATATGTAGACATAGACGTGAAATTTTGTATTCATCCGTGCCGACGTGCGAACACATGCACGTGCACGCCGTGTACACCCACACTGACAGGACCCACGCAGAGCTAAATATGCTAAGTAGCGTATAGCCGCCGACGATCCTGCACAGGCAAGGTTGTCACCTGCGGTCCACTCCAAAAATGCTGCAGCCGCAGGTTTTCTCCAGTTTCTGAGCAATCGAGTGGCCGTGTCGGCACGGATGGAAGAGAACGAAAGGTGAAGGCCAACATTCTACATATTACGGCGCTAAATGTGCGTCAGCGAGTTCAGGTGTCACGTCAGACGTATTCTGCCCATCTCTGCCGACATATCATATATGTTGCACGTATACCACTAGATCCCGTCATTGGTTGTTACACCTTCGGCGCACCCGTATGTTAGAGAAAGCCACCTCTCCGTATGTAGACAAAGATTTCGAATTCGGTCTAATTACGCCAGAGTGGCGTAATTAGCGTACGTTCTCGATGTCGACAGTTATCTTCTGCAACTTCTATTCACTCGTCCATTGTACGCAAGTGAACTCTCATGTCGCTCAAAGCCCACTGAGAGTCACTGGTGTTTTTACAGTGGTGGTGAACTGTGCGCCTCGCCTGGTGGTCGCGTACGGGTGTGTTTATCAATAAGCGAAAAGATGTGTATATATATGCTTCCCTATGCCTTCTCATCGCGAACACACCCAAGCCTGATGGCCACGTACGCATGTGTTAATAAATAAGAGATCAGATGTATATATGTGTTTCACTATGCCTTCTCCTCAGAAGGGAATATCCACTGTTGAGGGTGCGTACGGAGACAAATGTGGTCGAAAATCTCTGCGCGCAAAAGACCCATATTTCTGCGCGTGCGTATGCTTTTTGTCGAAGCCGACGCGGAACACCCTTTAGAAAGGCGAGCGGCACTGTACGCGCCCGAAACCACGTTCGACGTCATTGACATTCGCCAGAAAGTCAAGAGCGGTGTCCACAGCAGTAGACGCCCTTCTGCGACACCTGTATAGCAAGCATCCCTACCTCAAAGCAGTAAACCGTGGCGTCCTCCGTCTACCCTACGGGTACGTATATCTACGTGCATACACAGAAAATATGTAACTGTGCGTGGAATATAATGTCCTGAATGAAGACGCCTACGTTTGCAGACTCACGTGCGCATAAGTCTATGTGTGCAAATACCAGTAGGTCTACCGGCTACCAAGACGACTTTAGTGGGACATCACTGCCATCCACGAACTCTCCTCCCGCTGGGGAGGACTGTTTTGCTTCACACGAATCTACAAATCTAAGGCAACTTAGCGATGCTGTTGCAGGAGGCAGCCCGATCACATACAGTGCGACTCCGCACGCCTTCCGCTTCTTAGTCGCCTTATGACACCGTACGTTACTACACGAGTTCTGCTTTTCCGTAAGACCAGATCCGCGTGTGCGCTACTGATTACGCGCTCTGTCAAAGCAGAACCTACATCCGCGTCTCTCCCCCTCAACCGTAAGTAAGTGACGGGTGGAGTTGTCGATATGTCGATATCCTCAAGCCGGCATGGTTAATGTAATTTTGTGCGCGCAAGAGGTGATCATACAACTACACACATATGCATTATACAGCGCTTTCGATGCACCACGTTACTATGCACGCGTGCACCTGAAAAGCACTGTAAAGCGACAATCTAACTCGTGCCACGGCCGTCACAAGGAAGTGTTTTCCTAGGGGCTTTTCCCTCCTCGGTGTTATCCACTACACGGGGGAATTACTGCTCATGTGTGCAGCCATCTACATGCGTCCACGACGGTACGAGCATATTTACGCTCACGAGGGATACACTCGCAATCATGAATTGTCTTGAGTGCGAATATCTATTTGTTTACACCAGCACACGTACCCGTCCACATACATGGCGTACACGCTGTCACACAGAGTACTACGCATAAACATCCGCGTAGCCCCACAACGTGTATTTCCACAAACATAGCGTATGAAGGCCACCAAAGTAAAGTTTTACGTACACACGCCTGTGTATGCCACCACATTAACTCAAACGTACACATTCATTGACACACTAGAAATATATCCGTCCACGAGCTCGTCTTCAACAATCCTGAATTACGCCTGACCGGGCCAGGTACTTTTACACTGGCACAGTTGTTCTTAGCGCTGGCTGTTCGTAGAAGACGATTACTAACGTGTAACATTGCTAATTTGTCAACTGAAAAAGTGTCGCGGGACCATGCGTCAACACGTGATTGTTGCGCGCATGCTTACTACCACCTTGACAAATCTATTCGAGCATCATGAGGTATCCCTCCTACGCCTTGTTCCGCTGCATCTGCGACGGCAAGGTGTGGACACGCGCCTGCTAGAAAGAACATCAGTTTCCATAAGACAAGACGTCAAAGCAGGCTGGCACGGGGGACCGTATGCTTTGGACCTTCGTAAAGCTTCCGCGGGCCTCCCTGAGGACCCCTTTTTTCATGCTACTGCTATTTTTAATGATGGTTCGCGTGCTAGGTCGTAGTCGTGGCTGGTGAATCCACAGCATTTCCTGGTGCGCAAGGGTGATGCTCACACCAGGCGACAACTCCTTAGACACGGAGAACTACCGACTGTGAACCACGTTTGCGTCACCTGGTCACTTGTCATCGTGTTCCCCTAGAAATTACTTGAACGCACGCATGAAATGTAAACTCTCTCTTGCACGAGCAGACTTGTGAAGCACTTGTGTCGGAGCGTCTCCTGCTTCCCGGTCTCGGCGAAAAATCCCTTCGCATCTCTCGTGTAAGCTTGCATCTTCTTTTGGGTACGACGTGAACCTTTTACTCTGTACTCGCGTAGATACGTATAGGACGTCTATGTGTGAGGTCTTCATGGAAGGATACCTGCCTGCGTGTGGACCCTACCGCTTGACTGGAGTTCACAAGGGGCCATAATGTTCTGCAGCCTGGCACCCGTCCACTCTCCTTACGTCTGCAATACTTGGCTTCACTGCTGAAATCAATATGTCGCTTTAACTGTGAATAGAAGTCGCACATGACAGCGCTGCTGTGGAGAATTCTGATTGGAGCCGCTGGTATTCGTTCTTCATGCTGGATCACAGCGCAGAGCCAGTTACACGCACGCACACACACACACACACACATATACACACACTCAGTCAGTAGCGACATTGAATGTATCGCACGTCTCACCGTTTCGACACAGAACTGTTTGGAGAAGTCTTCGCGGTAATGTATTCCTAGCTATACAGACTTGTCGCTCAACACGTCCTCCCGCTCCACGAGTGAAGTCCCTGTTATATATCAGTATTCGTGAGAATGTGTTAAGGAAACAGCTCATTGACAACGCTGTTACTTCCACCTTCATCCTTCCCGCACGCTGGTGTAAGGATGGTCGCGCTTGTATGCAAATGCGTTTCGAGTGTCGTCACTCTTTCCCTGTACACGTATACCACTGAGAGAGGGAAGGGTCACAGTTGTTCAAAGAAAATTTCCAGTTTTTACCTCCTTACGAGGTGCCTTACCGTGAAGTACTTCTGTGCAACTGTATGGACCAGCGCAAACGCAAGTGCGTGAACTGCTGTTGGAGTTAAGCAAAGAGAGCGTCAGGCTAAGGATCGCAGCTGACGGGAGCATGGTTTCTTTAGCCTTAAAACCTACAACGCGAGCACCTGACGGACACCAATGTCATGCTGTCAAAATCAAACGTTTCCAGTTCTGTGGAGGAACTGGGTGCAGTGCTCGACGTCAGCTTCTGCAGAAGCGGTGTAAGCCCTCTATCAATCGCTGCCTGCTCCTACTAGCGCTGCCTACGCCTAGCCAGGAAGATTCTTCAAGCCTTACACTCCCCTCATGCTCGTTAATTAGGAGCTCTGAAGGTTGATTATGCCCCACCTTACTTCCTTTGCGTCGTGTGTGGACGTTTTTGTTGTACGCAAGAGTTCATATTTTTCTGCGGCAGACGGTAGCCAACTGTTACTTTTTTCTTCTTTGCAACCGTCCACTCATGGCAGTCGACGCTGTGTCTTGTCGCGTCAAACCGCATTTCCAGAAGTGGTGCTGCCTGAAGTTTTTCATGTTGTTGAACAACACCCAACGAATACTAAACCCGTACACTCGTTTACAGAGCAACACAAAATGTTGCTTGTGAAGTGCGCGCGTCGCTAATTCCGGTACAACTGGTTTGCTCAATATATCGTGTTCTTTCCTGCTCTCCGACGCTGTTCCCGGCAGCAAACCATTAGTGTGGGTGGCCTTCGTCTTCGACTTCCACAAATTCGACAATTTGGCACCTGTGGATGCACGTCAATTCATAACAGCTGCTAAATATCTAGGCAGTTGCGTACTTGACTGATAATACAAATCGTTCACCAATTACCCACTGAACACACCTACATCGGTGATATCAGTCACCGTACGCACGCGCCTACCGCTTTTCAGAAAGAACACGCCACAATTGATGCAGAGCACGAGCAAACAAGTACTCTCAGTTGCGTTGCCATTGCTCTTCCTCTGTGGTGGCCAACGGTACATTATTATGGACTGGGTACAGAAGTATCATATATGAGTGTGCTTCTCGTCGCAGAGGTCGGCGGATATGGGTGCATGTCTGTAAATTATTTGTTTCTCCCGACTGCAGTTGCAGTCGATCTGAGTAGAAAATCTACGTTTGGACACAAGTGAATACGGTTTCATACGCGCAGACCTGTGTACCTTTACGTGTGAGTGTAAAAGTCTCTCTAAATAGCCTCACGGGCATCCGAGGAGTGTGGCACATGTCTCCACTTTCGCAGTGTGTCCCCTGCACGTTAAGAGAATACACGCCCGGTGTTGCACCTGGTGCTCGTAAACGTGTATTGTGTGAAGGCACTTTTTCCCCACATAAATGTAGCGCGCAAAATGGTGCGAAGATCCAGTAGAAAATCTACCAGATCTCTCCCCCCCATATCCTGCCTCGAGCAGGCTGTTTTCCTGGAAAGCTGCGCAACCTTAGGGAGCGACAACACCGGTGAGGAGACTCTCATCACGCACTCGGGAATGTATGGCTTCTTCCCACAATACAGATAATACGCGAATCTGCGTATTGTGTGCCTAAACAAAATGTTTGCATGTTCGTGTTGCAAGAAAAAGGGAAGTCCCTCCAAGTGTGTGCCTTTACTGAACACGACAAGAGGGTCTCTGTGTAGTTCTGACGAACATCTGTAAAACTACGTACGTCAGATACGTGTGCAGATGGCCATTCTTTGTAGTCGTGCATTTGTGACAGTTGTTAAGGAAATGTACACTTTTTGTGCCGCCCGCATCGATGCGCATCCACCAAATACGACATCGATTATCTACGATGTGCCTGAGCGCTTCCGTACTTGACGCCTATACGCGTGCGGTCTCTTGTGCTTCCTGGTAACACTGCGGTATGTACTGTCGTGTGTCAGTGTACACATACGCGTTGGATTCTTACAAGTGTGGAAAGCTACGGAGGAAGCGCGCAGCGTAAAAAGAAGCAATCCGTGTTATCTTAGTAGAATTGTTTCCCGATCCACTCACCCAAAACCGCGGCAATAGGGCGCCCTCACGAGTCCGCGTATATGTGTGTATATATATACATACTACACATGAGTAGATATGCTCTGTTGGCAAACATCCATTTTAGTTGATGTTAATACAGACGTACAAATAACTGCAAGTGCCCCGTCTCGCTTGGCACTGTACTGAACTTGGAAAATTCCTCATTTACATCTGGTAGCTGCTGCACTTTTGAAAGTCCAAACAATTGCTCGCGCCCCCATGCCTCCACAAAAACATGTTTGCGGCGGTCTTCTGACTTACAAAGAGGTGGATGGAACCCGAAATCGCTTCCAAAGAAGAAGCAGAGTTTAGCGGTGTGCATTAGTTGACGTGCGTTAGTTGGCAGTAGTGGGATCCTATGTGGTGCCGTAATTATGCACCTGTATATCAGGCACAAATGATCAGACAGGTGCACGTATACACCGGTGTACTACTCTCGTCACGAGCTTTCCTCATGGATGCGCACCGTGGGGTTGTGCAAATACTTGTTCCTGCCGTTCAAATCGTTAACCGCAGAGTAAGTGCTTCAAAGACTCCACTGTAATATCTCGGCGGTCGATAAAGCGTGCACATGTGCTTAATGCAGTGAAGTGTCGCGCTCAAAACTGCGCAAGGCAGGATGCTCAGGAGTTTGCGAGATATGCCATGATCATTTTTATAGGGAGGATTTGCTCTGCTGAAATATCCCTCGCTTCGTACAGGCAGAAAGGCTTGAGTTCTGTCGCACGTCCCCGCTCCTGGAGCTTCACACGAGTACCACTCCAGCCAGTCTACTCGTGAACGCATACAAACGTGTATACAGGCGTATGGACGTAGTTGCACGAGCTTCACTTTTTTTACTCTTTTTTCAGTCGATGTCGAACAGTACTTGCGGCTTTGCGCTGCCTCACGGACTCTTCTATCCCCAACGCATTCCTCAGAGCTCTACAGATTCTCCATCTGCTCGATCTCTGATGTGCGTGCCAGCGGCACTATCGGGAATAGGTTTACACAGTTGCAGAGCCTCGACCGAAAAGTTCCTCACGAGGGAAGTGCGAACTTCTGATGCGTCGCCTTTGTGGACTTCCACTTAAGCGGATCTAGATCACCTAAAATTCACGACTAATAAACTGATAACATTCGTGACACTACATTTTAACGACTAGGCTCGCGGCCGCGGCTGCATCTTTGAAAGCACGGGTTAGTGAGCGGCATTCCCGAAAGCTCTTCTCTGTGTCTCCCCAGTGGATTCCTCATACGTTATCTCGGCCCCTGCGTTTCGGCTAAGGATTTTAATTCGTAACAAACTACCGGCTTGCCTGGGCTGGCCATTCTGTACACATCACCATACAGTCCAACGTAGTGCAATCGAAGCTCCCTCTTGAACAACAGGGAATTTTTTTGCTCACTGCTTCATCACATCCGTTACCAGAGAAGCGTACGCATGGTCACATTTACACACGTGGTACCCAAAGGTCCAAATGCCATTACTTATGGTTTAATAATGTACGCGGGCACTCACCGTTTCTTGTGTATGTCTGCCATTGAGGTCTATTCACGCGTACGCTAGTCAAGATCGCTGCGGTATTCACAGTGTAGCGCTTTCTAGCGATATTATATTCCAGCCCATGTGTAGTGTTTAGAGTCACCTGCCCGTAGATGAAGATCCCGGTGTTACTCAACATATAGGTGGTAGGTGTGTGTACACGAGCTCATACACATTTATACCTATGTATATGCGTGTCCATGTACGCACCTTTCCATGTATCTATTGATCTGTCCTTCTCTTCGCTCTTTCCTCAGATATGCGTGAGAGTACCTGTGCTGTTCCAGTATCGCTCCGGTATTCCTCTCGTGTCTGCGATTGTTTCTGTTTTCTCCTTCGACGAGCGATGCATCATATTTTGAGGTGTCAATCCTAGTGACACAGCCTCTCCTTTGAAATTGTGTGCTCGCTGCCTCCTGGTACAACAGTACATTAATCTCCTCGTTATCGCAGTGACGTGTCTGTCCTACTTTTTGTATTATGTTTTCTGATTGCAGATGAAGGTGCGGCTGAAGAAGTAGATGGCAGCTTCAAAGGTGAATTCGCAGAACTGCGCAAGCAGGTCCACGCAGAAGCCATGTTGTACCGATATACCACCTCATACCTAAATAAGGTAGGTCATTGTGAGCCGCTGAACGACCTCAGAGGCGCGTGTCGTTTTCCACATACACGTGGACACATACGTAATCCTTTCTGCAGCAGCACTTCCCAGGAGAAAGAGTTGTACCTTCGTATCTGTATATAAATATATGCATGTATACAAATTTATTTAGCGGTACGCACGACTGCACAGGTATGCAGTGAGCGTTGCTCACTTCTGTGTGCACGTATCCACGAGCACACACATGAGCACGTTCCCCCCTCCAAAAAGTCTGTAGCTCCCCTCTCCACGAACGTGGTACACACACGTGAATATGTCAACGTATGTGTGTGCAGGTGTGCGAAGTCTCCAGCTGTGTAGGAAATGTATGCTTTGTGACACAAGTAATCCCATAGGCGTCTGTAAACATGCGGTGCTTTCGTCAAAAACAATGAGCTTAGATTCTCAGCTTTGCCTGTGTTGAAGCCCTCTACGTCCCCTTCACTCTGTGTGCGTGCAGGTGCAGATAAAAACAGCTACATGCCTATACTGTGTATATCTGAACACACATGTGTAAACGTATGTGAGCACGTATGGATCTATGCGCTTACGTGTGTTTGCGTGTACATGCGTATTTGCAAGTGTTTACACGTGTTTTGTAGCTTCGACTGTATCTACGTCTGGATGTGCATTTAGGCATGCACTTCTATGTTTCCGAGAACGATTTTTCACTTGCGCGGCTGTATGCACACAAAAGAGGACGCCCAAAATATGTACACACCCCCATGCGAATGAAGATATACCTCGACGCCTCATAAGCCTTACAACGCCACTGTTGGATCTAGACTTGTGAGCTGATTATTGGTCACACTTCGTAGATACCTACATTTCTATATACGCTTAATCGAATCAGTGTGAGAATGAAAAGCATTTCAACACCTCCGCGTCCCTGCAGGCTTATCCATGAATCCGAGACCTGCGGGGCGTTCACGACAGCACCAGCGCCATACCACACTTCAACACTACGGATAGAGCGTTTCGTGCTGCAGTAGGCGTTTGTTTTTCCAGTAGTTTTGCACTCTTGCAGCTCATCCTGAGACGGAGAACTGGAAATTCTACATCTCCAGTTTTTGTATGGAAGTCCCCCTCCCTAGTGTGAGCGACCGTGCTTTGAGCTCTGTGCCTGTGGTCACCGAATTCGGACACGCAGACGAAAGGAAAAACTTGAGCGCGTATACACACGCATAGTGGGGTACGTGGCTCGTTAGTTATCGCAAGTGAACATCTGTGTACACGCGTAGACTCTTCCGCGCTCCCACATTTGCACACGTGTTTTCGCAGACATTGACACACCGCCTCAACATTCCGCACTCGCAAGTTTACATTCCCCCTACAGCTACGAGGAGCTGCGCCAGTTCCACACTTTCTGCGTGTGTACTGTGTACACAGCTATGTATAATCTTGGGTGCTTCTTGTATGCAAGTACTTGCATTTTCTTTTTCCACAATCGTGAGGGTACTCAAGCTTGTGCATACAAATATTCACACATACACACACACACACACAAAAGCAAACACGTACGCGTCAGACGGTCTGCGGATGTATGTATAATAGTGATATGTTGAACTAACAGGTTGAATCACGTGCTGCACATACAGTAAGGAATGCTGCGGTGAACAGCAGGTGACGCTGTCCATATTAAGTACGTTTACATGAATCTGCTACAACGCCCAAATCGCACCGCCCACAGATGCGGATGCCCACCTATTTCTGTATCCGCGCTTCTTGCTCGTCTTTTCCAGCTTCCTCACCTCCTTTCCATACACGTTAAACCTCCAACTTCCTGGTTATCATTCCTCTTTTCTTCCTTCCCATATGTCTGCCTCCGGTTCTATTTTCCCTACGTCTGCTGCTGTGCACTCTCTCGTCTTTCAGTGGTTCCCTTTTCTGTCAATTCATTGCGCAATCTCCAATTTCACACTTTTTTGTCTCTCCTGCTTTTTGATGTACCTCCCTAGGCAAGGCTTGAAGAACCCGTAGACGAGCATACAGTGCTAAGGGAGCAGCTACGCGCTTTGGAGTGCGCAGAGCGTAACGGAGCATTGCTGAAGCCAGACGAAGTGATGTTTCCTGAGCGCATGTTTCCCCCAGAAGCAGAGCCTATTGTTTTACGTGAATCGCCCACAGGACCTCCGCAACGAGGGCCGGTTTCAGGAGGTCTATCGACAGCAGGGATCCGCCTAGTTTCAGGCGTCCACATTGGTCCGTCTGTCGAAGTGCGGTCTGCTCTGAGTGGCAGTCTTCAACGCCAGACTCGCTCCGTCTATTCCGCACCAATTTTTGCTGCCATCGCATCAGCTGTTGCAGGAAAGCGTGGAGCAATGGGATCGACAGCGAGGGGAGGCCGCTATCGTAGAGTGGTAGCAGAAGGAGGAAGAGATATTATTTTGCCTATTTCGTCTCGTACTCCTTTGGTGGCTGCTGCGACTGAAGCAGCAGCGATGCGTGCAGCAGGGCGAGGGATCACGCCAGCAACACGCGGCCCACAAGGCACGGCGCCATCCTCTCGGAGACGTCTTCTTGCGCTACCGCCTCTTCAGTTGTTTTCTAAGAGCCCGCCTGCAGGTGCGTCTCTAACGCGTGATCGAATTTTTCGACAGATGCAGGGTCAAAAAGCTCGTGAGGCCACGCTACGAGGAAGTGAACCAGCTGCAACCCTCAGTCCACTTCGTCCGGAAATTTCCCTTCAGACGGCTCCAGCCAATATTCAAAGCGGGGAACGCGTTCCAAGAACTGCTTTCAACGTAGTCACAGCGCTGAGCAGCAAGCACTCTGCGTTGGCAATGCAGGTCAACCTTCCACGCGACCGCGAAGTTCATCCTTTTGTCCCTACGTTGATGTCTACCGATACTGCGGCAGCAGCTGAGGAATTGGAAACTCTCTGGAGAGAAGCGCCCTCTCGTGCGGAATCAGTGGGGGCAGTTACCCGATTTCAATTAACCAGCGACGAAGGAGGAGAAACACACATCCTCAATTGGCGCGCGTGGCTCCAAAGACAAAGGGACAGAGGTCTCTACTTCACTGAAACACTTTATCTGATGACCGTCTTCGGTGCTGTGATCAGTTCCCGCTGCTTGGCATCTTTCTGGTTGCAATTGCATGACTGGGAAAGTGGATATTTCTTCGTGGGATACTTTGTTGTACTTCTTGCAGCAGGAATACCGCTGATACACACGGAGGTAAGAAAGAAACGTGTAGAGGGCACGCTGCACTGTACTTCGGCGGAAAGAGCGTCTTGTTGCATACATCATGAGAGGGCAGCCAAGAAGAGACTGTGACTGGTGTTAAACTCACCTGTCAGGTCAACTACCCATCCAGCTTCTTTATTCCGAGCTGAGGGAGAGCGAGGCGCCTGATGAGTCCCTTGAGACAGACATGTGCGTCCGCGGAAATACGTGAAGAAGTACTTTCCAGGCGACGCCACGTTTTCTCGTGCGCAGACATCGGTCGCTCTAGATACCGATCTGCATATCTGTCTTTCTGTGCATCTAAGGGTTAATACTTCATGTGTATCTTTACCTCTGTATCTGTAGAAGGAAATAGAGTTACAAGTAGAGTATAAGAGAGCACCCAGCTGGGCCACTTGGAGCGTGTGCGAGGCTGGAATGCGGCTGTGTGCATGCAGATGCTGCTGGGCAATCTCTACCGAGGGAGCGTGGTAAAGTGTTTCACACAGATCAATCCCTACTTCGCAGGCTTGGGCCTTGCAATCGCGTTCGATAACTTCTTACGACTAGCTCTGCGCTCAGGTGGGCTTTCCAGCAGCAGTAGCATTTCCGACCCTTGATTCGTACACGCACAGTATACAGCGTACATGTCCAGGGGCGCCTATATGTGAAAATCTGTTTCCGTACATAGACAACAGGCAGATGTGTAACTTATCCGTATCAAATGACGTATGGTGTTTCCATCCAAGTTGTCACCGTCCACGTATCTACACCCGGAACATGTCTACAGTCACAGCAATCCTGAGAAAGTGCAGCTGCCTTCAGGCATTGAACCACAGTGAAACGGACACAGGGTAAACGCTGTGAAGCATTCAAAGAGGCGCATCCACACATAATTACATGGACACACGTAGGTATTCTCTCCCTCTACGGATGAACATACACGTACATGTGTGTATATACATATATATGCATGTATATAGTTGCAGATACATAAGTGAGAGAATTTTCGGACCGTCGACCAACTGTGTGCTGCAGCAGCATGTGAACACAACGCGTTTGCGGGGACAGATTCACTTCGGAAGAATGTCTCCTAAACAGCGTGGAACATAGCATAAACTAAAAGACCTTTTTCAGCGAAGGTGTCCCCGTACATCTTCTCCTTCTACTTAGTAACCATGCTGGCTCCAAGAAGACTACATTCAGCATCCGTGCCACTCCGGCACGGTTGCTGTGACCGTCATGCGCTGTTGCTGCTCCTCGCCTCCCAAGCTAACACGCAGTGTCTTTGTCCCGTAACTGCACGCGTGCTCATGCAAGTCATAACCCAGGCTCTCCCGTTTTCTTGCTTCTGGTCCCTCCGTGGATACTGCTCACACTGCTGCCTGTCCGGCTACTGCTGCCGCTGATAGCAGCAGCGGTGTGTTAGAGATGCTGCTAATACTGGTACTGCTGGCGCTGGTGCTGCGGTTCTTGCTGCTGCGGCAGGTGATGTGATGTTGCTTCTGTTGCTATCTTTGCTGCGCTGGTTTCGGTTGTGATGTGGTGGACTTGCTGCAGCCTACGCCACGCATTTATTTCTGTACTTCGTGGCTAGCTGGCAGTCTCCCATGCCGTGGGAATTAACGGAAAGCGATGTCGCTGAATGCGCTGTGCATCAAACAGCTCAGGAATGCAACGCAGCTGGATACAACTTCTTATGCTCGTATTCTGAAAAAGTTGCACGGTGTCTTCCCTCCCCCACTGGAAAGGTAAGGAATTCTATGGGACCGCTGTAGCAGCTTCAGGAATAAGAAAAAGGCAAGAGCAGCCGTCGCATGTTCACAGCAACCGACTTTAATGTGGCAGGAGTCGGACGTTAGTGATTCCAATGAAAACAGCAGGAGCAGCCGTTTTTGTCGCTGGAATGCAAGTAGTGTTCTGTTAAAACAAGACGAAAGGGAGCCGCCAGGGGAAGAACCATAGTAGAAAGCAAAGTAGCCGCAGCGCGGACCGCTCTTGCCTTCGTTGCAATCGCTGTATGTTCACCAGATATACAGAAAAAGGAGGGGATAGTGCTCCGGTTCTGTCGAAGGCGCACTAGTATTACACGCGTGCAAAGTTTCACCGAAGGCCTACATCGCATGCGATGACAGGCCAAAAAGAAGGTCAAGGAGAAGGCCACTGACGGCCACAACAAGCACTGTGTACCCTACGAAGAAGTTAGCACAAGAATTGCACTCTACAGTAGCGCGATTACCAGCAGCCTTCGCAAAGAAAGCAACCGCGTTAGAAGCAACAACAGGTGCCAGACGCAGCGACTACAAGAAGGGATAGTAACAGCAAGAACAAACAAAAGAAGTCCCTCATGCTTCCTCCTTTTCCGGTGGCCGTATTTCGTGTAGCAGCAGCGAAACGTCGCAGCTTTCTTGCAAGCAGCTTTACATGCGACAGCAGTAGAACGACTTGCAGTAGGTAGCAGGGACGAGGACAACATTGCTACCACGTTGAAGTCACGCAATATGCCAAATCTGGTGGCCTCCGTTGTTACGTAGAAGCTTGACATCCTCAACTCAGTGGTACGCCCTTCACGAGGATAGTGGTATATCCTCATAACACAAGAACAACATCCCAGGCAGGAGCGTCCTCCAGCGGACCTCACGAAGAAACAGCGACAGCAGCATACGGGGCACCAACAGCTCCACGACAGCAGCACTCGGTGACACCGCTGGCAAACTCAGCGGCAGCAACGCGTCCAGCCACAGCAACGCCATCAAGGACAGCAGTCACAGCAATCCACTGGGCAGCCACAAAGACGAAGGCAGCCGCTCAGCGTGTGCGAGCTGCAGTAGCGGCACGAGGGGGAGTCCCTACATAGGTCTAGACTGGGAAAGTTGCAGCTGGACTGCACCTACAGCACAAGAGACCGAGACATCTTTGTCGGTCCATGCGGCAAGAGCAGTGGCACCGCTACCACCGGACGTAGCAGCACCACTGGACGCAACTGAAGTAGGCGCTCCGCAACAGCTGCGTAGGCAGTAGCTGTTCGTCTCATAACGCAGGGATGATATTCTGCCTTCCGCATCAGGCGCTACGACGAAAAAAGTCGCTGCTGCGCGAAAGACACCGACATATATATTTCCACTTGTGCACAGGTGGTTGTAGTTTGATGTGCGAATAACTACTGTATGCGGGCGAAGCTACAAAACACGATTGTTAAGTTTGGAAATGCTTCGTCTTTGGCGAGGACCGATAGCAGATTACCTCTGCAGATGCGCCAGCTGTAATGAGGTGTGCACTTCTTCAAGACGCTAGAGACCGAGACGGTAGAGATCCACCCATATATATATATATATATATTCTTCGTGTGCAAACACAGACCTCTGTAACCGTGGCACCCGGTGGAGAGAACTGCACATGCGTCTGTAAGTCTTACTGACACAGGTATCCCTGCATACCAACACGAACACTGATGGGCCTTCACTACTACGCGTATACATACCTGTTTTCAGAATGCAGCGAAGGCAGTTTATTCTCTCGTCAGCTTATTTGCAGTGTCAGCTGAACCCTACACGCCTTTCGACCGAGGTAAACCTATATGTATTTCAAAAGGCGAAATAAAACTTGAGCCCTAAGTACCCCCGCTGGAGAAAGACTTTTACACTTATGTAGAAAGTCGTGCTCAAGAAAGTCTCAACGTTCAAAGGCGTAGATGTTCCACATGTTCCGTGTGTGCACACACGCTAAGACGTGCAAGGCGCAGCGTACTCTGTTCTCTCAGCAGGTCGATTTGACTACCTGGAACGCTTCTTCATATCCGACACGCTTTGTGCTTTCCACATTTTTCCGTCGATCTTCCCCTACGTACACCCCCTAGGTACACGCCAAGAAATGGATTAAAAATTTTTGCTCGTCTCTCTATACAGCTGCTCGTAGCAGCGGGGTCTCACTTCTGATTTACGCGCACACCTCTGTGCTCACACACACATATGTGTGCGTTTAGTCCCTTCTATACAAGTATCCACGGAGCCTTCTGTGTTTCAAAATCTACGCGTATATATATATATGCATGTGTATATGGTTTCGTGTAGTTCTATCTGAGCCCAGGTATTTTGTAAGTACAAGCACACACTGGCACGACTCTCCTCGCGCCAACAGAGACAGGTACACGTGGATCTGTATACGCGTCTTTGCGTGTTCAGGGATCTATATATTTCTACACGTATGCTAGTGTTTTCGTATCGACTTAAACACAAAAGCGTGACTACGTAACGGGACATGAAACTGCCAGTCACACACATACGTGTGTACATATTTGTGCTTTGCTTTCTTGTGTAGGCAGCGCACTACTTCCTGAACAGCCACGAACCGCGTCTTATCGACCACTCACTAAAGTCAAAGACGATGGACGTAAAGTATGCATTTAGCGTCGGTATCGTCTGGCTGCTGGTCCTCGCACACACGTGGCGGGGTCTCTTCCGTTTAGGCTTTAGTAAGTATCAGCACGGGGTGTATGATATATGTGTGTATACAGATATGTGTGCACCGATGTATTTTTCACGTCTAGGTAGATGCGCTTCGACTGCGTACCAATCTATACGTAAACATATTTATGAAGACAGGTCCCTGGACAGCTCACGTAGCCCGCAAGAATATGTACGTGTATATGTGTGAATCTACACGCGCGACACCCATACGAACAAACGTATGTACGGACACGGATGTGGATGTGTTTGCCGCATACGTGTGTGTGTGCACGTGCGTCAAGCAGATTCCGTAAGAAGAAGTCTGTTGACCGACGGCTACACGGAAGTGAGCCTGAAAGACTGTTGGCTCTACACACTTGATACTGTCCAGTCACCGGAAGAGGCTTAGAGTGTGTCCCACAGAGACAAAGACGGAGACCCGCAGGGACGTGTTGTAATGTACATACATACATACATACATACGTACAAACGAATATGAAGCTGGATAATCAGACAGACACATAGGTAGATATACAGATAAGAAAGCACCCAAACATACACTGTCTTAGGTGTGGGGTGCAGCCTGTCTTTCTACCTGACAGCACACGCTTGCTTCCATACGTACGTAAAATGAGACTCCATAATGGTGAGGACCCGCATGCTCTTATACACCTATGTTTATATACGCGTGCCTGCGTGTATATCGAGAGCTGTCTGTTGACCTATCTGCGAACATGTAGTGGCACTTACAAAAAGGAAATCCACGCAGAAGAGATGCAGTTAGCTGGTACTTTGATGTGGGTTGCGTGCGGCCACGGGTTTGCCGCTGCGCCCCTACACGTGCATCTACACGCGTACAAGCTCATGCCTCCATATGTGCACTCGTGTGAGTTTGTCTGCAGGTACGTAGTACTCTTGGTCTGTAGAAACGTACACTTATTCATTTATGTATATATGTATATATATGTTTGTACGTATATTTGTTTACATGTGTATGTGTGTACCCTTATATACATGCGCTTAGGTGTGTATGTGTGTACGCGTGTATGTAAGTACGCGTGTGTGTATGCCGACGTGTATCTAGGCGGCTACATCTAGAGGAACCATCGTGTACCTATGTGTATGTTGATATGCGTATCTTCGTTTATGCGTGAGTGTGTCTGTATACATACGTGTGCACAGAAATGTAAAATCTACATAGTGCCCTTTCATTTTTGTGAATCCCTTTGTATCTATACATGCACGCATATATATTTGTCTCTACGTTTATATCGTACCCTTTTTGCACGCATATGCATGTATGTGCCATCAACACCATATCCACATGTATGTGTTTGTGTGCTTGGTGGATACCGATAGTCACGCGTGCGAAGGTCCACGCGCATACAATGCACACGTGTAATAAGATGATATCGAAGTCGCACCGGGTCTACATGTAGATACCTGTACATGGCTGAGAGAGATCAGCGTCGGCTCTCTTCGTTCGGAAAGGCCGTGTCACTTTTCTTCGCTTCCCTTTTCCTTTCCCTTATTTACCGCAGTACTTGGCCCCCCGCAAGTACTTGGGCGTTCTCTGCCCCCTTTTTCTGCATTACTATAGTCTTGCTCCCTTGAAAGTATTCGCGCGTTCTCTGTCTCGCTGATCACGTGTCTTTCCCTGAGCGTTGTTTTTCTGTCCATCCTCTTGAGTTTCGCTTTGCGTGATCTGTGAGGGGTGCCGCTATAGTGTGTGCGCCTTCCACAAACTCCTCCTTTTTTCCTAGAGGTTTTCGGCCCCTCTGTTTTCTCTCCCCTAAAGGAAACGCTGTATGCAGTAGGTTTCCTTTTAATCCCACGTACACGCGCAGACAGTAAGGACAAATATTGTCTCCCTATCTCTCTGAAGGTCTACCGGTCTTCGTGGTACAGTATTACTGATGAAGTAGTTGTTGGATACCTCTGTGTCCCCGTGTGCGCCTGCGTACACACATACATAAGTACAATACATAGTTTAACGTGTATGTGTACACATTCACGAGTATATCAATATGGATTTAGTAGCGCCTAGAATTATACCTTGTTCCGAATATCCCTTTTACGCTAGCAACTGTCAATCAGTTTCCATTCTTCTTCTTGAACATTGCCTGTTTTGCGTTGCCGTCTCTCTCTGCTTGCTGCCAGCCTTCCACTGGTGCGTGTGGAGTTTTGCGGGCGCCGACGGCTTCCGTTCTACACCAGCTCGAATTGCTGTTGCGTCATTTTTCACAAAGTCAGAAGAACCGTAGCAGATAGCCTTCAATTCGTGGAATGGATAGAGTACCTTTTTTTTATTACTGTAATACCAACCGCTGGCGCTTGCTCGAAGCAGTCGTTACGTCTCAATGTATATTCTGTTCCTGTGTTTTTCCCGGCACTGTATTGCCTTCAGTTTAACCTACTCCACTTTGCTCTTTGTATTCACTCGCTCGCTCTTCGTCGTTGATGACTTCCTTCTTTCTTTTCTTTCTCGTTTCTTCTTCATCTTTGTTGATGGTCGTTACTGTCTCAAAGCCTTCTTCTCTTTAAGGTATATTTCATTCGCTCGCTGCGTCGTCTTCTCTTCTGTTCCTTCTGCTCTTTCATTTATTTGATGCTTCTCCTTCTGCTCTTCTCCCCTTTTTTACCTGCGCCTCTTCTGCTTTGTCTACTCCACCTCATTCACTTCTTTTCCCTAGTTCAGCTGAAGCACGTTGCTTTTCTTCTTTACTGTCTTCTCCCTTGTTTTATCTCTTCCCGGTCTGCTTCTGCTGATGCTCGTTCTCCGTTCTCGTCCACTTATCTCGGTTTTGCTCTTTACCAGCTTCCCTTGTGTCTCGTCTGGTCTCACCGTGCTGCTCTGCTTTTTACTTCTGTTCCTGTTCTGCAGAACTTCCTCTCCCTTCAAATTGCCTCGCCTTGATTTTGACTTCTTGTCTTCTTCCACTTCTCCTCCTTCCGTATCCGTCCCTCGCACACTTACACCGTGTCCTTTTCTGCCGCGTCACAGCTTCCGCACTGCTCATCTTTCTTGGCTTCCTGCTCTCGGGAACGCTGGTGGTCGTGTGCCTGGTGGAGAAGCCGTCCACGGGAATATTGACAAACACAGCCAAGATCGCTGCTGAAGTCCTGGGGGGTTTTAAGTTGGAACGGCTCTGTTCAATCCTTACGGCGTGCTTCACAGATATGCTGACGGATCTGTATGTTGGCTGCGGCGTGTACCAAGCTCTTAGTAGCTACACGAAGTAAGTCTGCACGAGATAGCAGTCAGAGAGACGACAACAATTACGTCTCATTTCACGTGTGTCTGCGTGTTGCTCACCTTGCACAATGTTTTATCTTCAGAAGCTCAGCGCTTCGCAGTAACCTACAATTTACACACGCATATATATGTGTATGTATGTACATATATATATATATATGTATCCGTGTATATATATATATAAGTGTGCAAGTCAAAGTCTATCCGTGTACATCCTCACGCAGGTGGCGGCATTGCCTCATACACATGTCTGTGTGCAGCTCCACACACACACACACACACACACGCGAACGTGTTTGTACATCACACGTAGTAATTTAAACGCTTGGTCGAAGACAGGAGAATCGGGGTTCCGCATTTTGACCAGCAAGTCCCGTTCGTCCACCATTGCGCGTGCATATGCGTGCCTTTCCAGACGCGGCACGCGCCAGCTTACACACGCCGATACCGAGATTCTTATTGAAGCTAGGACAACAAGATGTTAAACCTGTGCTACCAGTATTACGTTGGCCAACATCGCCTGTACATTCACTTCTCTTTGGTTTTTCTCTGTCCTGCCTCGTATTTCCCTTTCATCGATGTTTCCTCCTGTGTAGTTTTTTGCAATGGGTTGACTGCTCCCCATCCGTATGCAGTCACAGCTGCAAGTCTGCGAGATTACGAAACAGTGAAGACCTTGCTTTCGTGCTGCCGGGTGCCTTGTTGCGGGAGGGAAGGACACGCAAGAGAGGAAAATGCTTCGAAGAGTCATTAGGGTAGCAGGAAAATGGCAGTACTGTGCCTCTTCAGTATTGTTTTCAAATGCCCGATGTCCCTCGTTCCCACTCTGTGCAGACGTCCATCCTGAGGTGCGGCTTCGTCAGTAAAAATGTGTCCACATGTGAACAACTACGTGTGCGTATTTATCTGAGTTCGCGTATGGACCGCTAGACGACGCTACTTGACGATTGCGTCTGCGTGTCGTCGGGATTTCGTGCAGCGCTTTGACTAGCCTGCGGCGGCATCTAGCGTTGCTGTTTCTCTACCTTTTTTCCTGCACACACGCATAAGGAAATTCCCCTCGGGCAGCAGGTCCACGCTTCCAACACGGGGCCTGCTCCTCACTCCTCTGCCGCTTCTCAAGCTCCTTGTGGGCTCACGCCTTCTGCATGCAGCGACCCGGCCGCCAGCAACTGCAACGAAGAAGACTTCACACCTACCCAAAGAACAGTGATAAGCCGATGCAACAGAAACATCCATATACGCACACCTCTCGAAGAAAACCCATATACACAATCCCACGTAGACGTATATACATGCACATATATACATATGTATATATGGGTGTGCGCATGTCCTACAGAACTGTCGTTTTCGTGAGGTCACTTTAAATCGTTCCCAGCGCAGTTGGGAAGGCAGGACGATTTGCTGTCAGCAAGCTTGTGGACAGTGTAGATGGGCTACCTTGTGTATGCAGGCATTTATGAGCGAAAGTATTTGTGTCTGCATAGGCGTGTGTGTGGACACACCTACACTTCTATACGCTTTTTCTGCCGCCTGTACGCAGGCATTTGTACGTATCCATAGTGAGAGCATTCGAGACGCTAAACGACGGCCCTCCACCACGATATGCGGCCACAAACACACGAATGGCTATACTACGTAGAACAGAATTTTGAAACGGCCAACGCAACTGCTGAAAATCCTCTGTGACCCTAGCAGGAGCCGACACGGCAGCAAGGGCAGGTCGCTATCACGACGAAAGTCGCAGAAAATGGGTCAGGACGAGAGTTCCTTCTTCGCTGGATTATGCTATATGCCACATATACACTGAAAAAATACACGTGTGTGTTCCTGTGCACTTGTGTACGTATATACATATATATATATATCTATGTATGTGCTCGCGTGTATGTACCAGCACATCATCCAACTGTGTTGACCTCTTTCCTCTATCAAGTTGTGGAGCCTAGACACACGTAGGAGTGTTTCTGTACGCACGAACCTACCAGCACCGTCGTTTCTAAAAGTAGACAATAAGTTGTTCTGTTGTCTGAGGCACTGCGTCCATAAATAGTCGTTCAATCAACTGGGAAGACGTGCTAGCGACAGCGGTGCCGTAGGCGCTTGTACAGCTGCGTGGAACTGGGGGTCCCTGTGTATATGTTGGAGAGCAGTTTTATTTGTAAGCCAAGCCTCCTACCTTTTAAGGCGTCTTCATGTGCATATCTGTTTGCTACACTGTAACATGTGTAAAGGTGGCGCACGTGCCTTCTTCGAAATAAAAATATACACACATGTATGTATACGTATGTGTATCTGCATCTAGGTATATCTATCAAAACTGCGTAGGTGAAGTCAACGTGTCGCAGCGCAAGTTAGAAGAGGTAGTCCTATGAAAAACTCTGGTCTGTAGGACCCCAGATGGAGAGAAGTCGTACATACGCATGTATCCATGGCCAAAGAGCGCAAAGAGACAAATAAACTCAATATTGTCTTTATGTACACGGCGGAAAAACTGCTTCACAAAGAGACTTTGGTCTATGCGGTCCAGAATGGAGAGAAAGTGCACATAACTAATATATATACCTGTATATATCTGAATAGGGTGTAGAGAGAAGTAAGATTCTTGATGAAACGCAAGACGGCGAAAAGCGTTTCTTGGTTTGCATCTAACTGCGCGCTCTACTCGTGGGCGGGAGCTGACTCGGAGACGCGTTTAGCTGCTGAAGCCTTGCAGGGGGACACGCGGCGCTTGCATACGACAAGACGTTTTGCCCTGGACTTACAAATTTGAAGTATTCGCCCAGACGTCCGTATCAAGTCGTACGTCTGCGGTTGCGTGTGGACGTATGTATTGTGTGTGTGTGTGTGTGTGTGTGCCCGTGTGTCTGTGTGTGCCCGTGTGTCTGTGTGTGCCTGTGATTATTTGTCGGTGTGAATATATATGTGCGTGGTCGTAGGTATGGGTGTGTAGATGTTGTTTACGTGGGTATGTACACTTGCGTGTGTACGTGTACGTATCTGTGTGTGCACTCATATGCATGCGTGGATCGGTAGTGAGCAGGGGGGATCTCTATGGAGAGTTCTCGTCCAGCAGGGAGACAAAGGACTTCGAAAGCACCGACGCGTACTACAGGACTCTGTTGGGTTGAGCACATATCATTATATCCCTGACACCAGGCCGCGAAAAGGAAGCGGCTGGCCGTGCGAAGGCCTGCACCAGTGTGCGTCAGCATAGGCGATGCGTCAAAAGAGAAAACAGGAGGTACCGGTGCGTCCGGCGCCTATTCTTTTCAAGCACTCTTACGCCCTCCCTTTTCTCCTCTTGGTTTCTCACGCTGCACTTGTTTTCCGTCGCGCATTTCTTCGTCTGCCTCTTGCCTCTGTAGCCCGCTCTTTCTCGCCGAAAACGGATGCGTCTGCTGTTCTGCTTGCTCTGTTTCTTCCCCAGAATCGGCTACAACGTGGTGCCGGGCGGCAACTATGCCGCCTTTATTCAGGTCGGTATGAGCGCAGCAGCCCTGGTCGCGATTCTAGGGGTCCTCGGAAGTGTGCAGGTAATAATGAGGAACAGAGCCGTTCACAACCGCAAACACACCTGCAAAACCTCGGAAGCTCAAGCATTCTTACACTTGTATTCAAGTGCAACGTGGAGGACTGTACAACAGAAGTCAACACTTGTGTAGGGCCACAGGATGGTCACGACAGACGTACGAATACGTACACCGACGGCTATATACCTACGAAACGAGACCTGTGTGCAGAGCATGCGCTAGGTGTGCGTGTGCCTGGGCATGTACACATATATATATATGTATATACACATATATCTCTGCATATATATATATATTACTTGCCTCTGCAAGTTTGAAACCCCAATATTATGTGTATATATATATATATATATATATGCAATCAAATATCTAAGTGGGATAGATGCGTAGATATACACATGCATATATATATATATATGTGTACATATACATATCTACGTATATATACATATATATATATATATGTATATGCATGCGTTTATCTACGAGTTCGTAAACGCTATTTTATAAACACGTATGTGAGACGCTGTACGCACAAGCGTCCGCTGCTGTGCACATGCCTGTGTATGTACACATGTATTGATAGACGTTCTGCTAGATGATTCGTAACCACGTGAAGACCCACAGAGCACAGCAGTTTCGGTCTACAGAAGGCGTGGGTCTCCACGACGAACTTACTTGCCGATTTTTCTGCCGTTCAGCAGGTTATATGCAAGTGCTCGTGTGCGCAGCACACACATTAGCAGGAGCCTTTGAATCACTGCATGTCTGTGCCCGCTACACAGACACGTGTTTACAACTGTGTCCACTTTGTTCTGTACATATATAGTATTTATAGTGTATACGCCTCTCGACAAGAAAGGCATGCAGCATTCAAGGACAACTTTCATCGGAAAGTGCGCCAACCTTCCTGGTGCTCACCGTTCTTTGTGAAGGCAAAGATTTTACGCCTCCCCGCCTTTGACCTCTCGCCCCCTCAGCGTTCGACTACACGCAATTTTTTCTTTAGCGAAAAATATATGTGTGGATAGCACATTTGCTGTTTCGCATCCCCCTTTCGAGCAGAGCACTGCACGCACAGCGACGCGGCGGTGGCTTTTTTCCAGCATGGGAAAGTCGCCTTGGCAGTCTGTACAGAGAGGCAAATGCGCCGACACGCAATCCCGCTCGCCTGCTCCAGATGTCTCTTTGTCTTGCATGCAGAGCCTCCTGGAGTGCTTCTTTTTCTATCTGTGTAGAGAGTTTCATCACTCAAACACGAAGACGTGCTTCCTTGAATCCCGGTCGGTGGTTGCACAAGCCGGAATTCGCAGAGCTACGGCTTCCCGCACGAGTCTTACGCTCGGTATTGTGAATCCTGCAGCAACAGAAGCCCAGACGTGAGACACAGTTGCCTACGTTGGTTCTCCTGCGGTGCAAGAAGAAGAGTCTCCTCTCCCAAGCGGTGCAGCAGCTGCTCCACTCGTGTGTACACTTCACGTAGTGAAGCACAAGGTGCGCTTTATCACCGACAAGCCGCAAGTGTGAACACACATACAGACTATAGGTATACAGAAAACCGTACCTGTATACATATATATACATATGTATATATATATATATATATATATATATATGCACGTGCATGGTTATCACGCGTTGAAAAGTTAGCATGTACAGGAACTCCATGATGAAGGTTGCTGCTTGGTGCTCGTGGCGTGTATGTGTCGTGGGTCTCAGTCGGATACGGGCATTCCAATACCCGAGCTGGTGTTGAAGACGCGTCACGTCCCTGCACACTTCGCCATCTACCCAGCCGGATTTGTAAATATATCTGCTGCCAACGTAAGTGCCACAGACGAGATTCGTTTCCGCTGACGCAAGGGCAAGCAAGATGTCACTCTTGCTTTCCACATGTGCAGAATACTTGTGGACGCGTGAACGAAGCTGAGGAGGTGTGTCCCGTTTCCGAATAAGGGGTCTATTTTTCTGTGCCTGCACACAAATGTAGAAGGGAGAGACCAGGAGGAGAGTGCAGTGGATGAACGCTTTTCCCCTGCTCGCCTGTCGCCGGCGGGCACGCGGGCCGCACGGTTCCGCGTTGTGGAGCAGCTGCAGTGAGATTGCTGCATGCGGCGAGACTTCAAGCACACGCGAGACTTCACACGTAGCATTCGCACTAGTGGCTCTTTTCACGGGAGCGTGCAGAAATGACACTTCTCGCACATAAATCCATGGAGCACCAATGTAGACTTTTTATAGATATATGTGGCCACTGGAGTACAGGATCACAGACATCCAGTAGAAGGCACGCATGTGCGTACGGCGTCTCTGGCAGCAGGACAGGTGGGAGCATCTTTCAGCTGAGAGATGAAGTCCATGAAGAACAGTGGCCGTTCGAAGTTCTAGCAGGCCTCATTTCACGTCAGCCGCGCCAGTAGCCACAGCATAACTTTCCACAGCGCTTTCAAGGTTGTCGTGTACGAGGTGCAGCCGCTTCGACGTTCCGGCTGTTTTAAGAACTTGGTCATGTGCCTTTCACGAGTGTTGTTGCATCTACTGCAAGTGCATGCAAATACGTGTGTGTGTGTGTGTGTGTGTGAAAGTTTTGGCCGGCACACGTGTACGTGTACGTGCTACGCATGCGGCACTGTGCAGAAACACACCTGCATCCGCTAGAAGATCCTCAGCAGTGTACCTGTGTGTGTGAATGCACTATAAGGAAAAACACCGTATACATATGCAAATGTATGTAGGGAAAACCTCGTGCTGTCCGTCGCAGCAGCAACAGCAGCAGCAACAGCAGGCCAGATACACCTAGACCTACAATGGTAGACGAAAACAAGTACAGGTGGTCACGCGTCTACGCGGCGTTGAATGCCGTGTAGCTGCCCGTCTGTGTGCATGGCCAGACACCCGTAGACTCAGAAAGACAAGCGAACCCATAAAGACGCATGTCTGCACGTAACCGTACGCCTTGCCGCGGCCCGTCCTTGTGGATTTCCCGATACGTCAACATCCAGATAGATAGACGCACACATAAACAGGCACCAGCTTGTGTCTGAATCTCTTCGAAGCTGTGCACACCCATGGTGCGGGTGTGGGGGATTGCTTCTGGGACTGCAGGTTTTTTCAATGTTTCTGTACGGAGGCATGTTTCTTCTGGACACACAAACGGTGGCAATTCTTTTCCACACTTTCCTTGCTGTGTTTCAGGTGAGAGGAAAAAACACTGCAGCATCATTTTTGGCAGCACTACGCTTGTCTCGCTGACCACTCCTCCTTTCATCCGAATTCTCAGCGTCACGCCTCCTCCTCTACTATGATGTGTGCATCCGTGAGACACCTCGGCGACACAACACACCGGCAAATGGATACCCTGCACCTGCACTTCTCTTTAGACTTTTCTGCCCTGCGTGTCAGCGTTTCGGGGTCTTCGTGGTCCTCCTTCTGTGTAGCTGTGACGGATTTCTGATTGTAGAGTGCTGTGTCCACCTGGCTGCTTCACAGTCTCCATCGGCGGCAATGCCTTCGTTCCTCTTGCCTGCACACAGCCGCTGTCAGTTACGCATCTATCTTGT
Organism: Sarcocystis neurona; assembly: GCA_000727475.1. Taxonomy (NCBI): domain Eukaryota; phylum Apicomplexa; class Conoidasida; order Eucoccidiorida; family Sarcocystidae; genus Sarcocystis; species Sarcocystis neurona. Next base: position 7,042,138 of record KL647289.1, on the reverse strand, counting down.
TGATTAGTTAGGTGGTTGCTGCTGGCATGTGTCGACCTCGCAATTGATCGTCGAGTAGCTGTGCTGTGCACCGTCCACCCATCTGTTGCACAGAGGAGGCCAAGGTTGCGTGCAGAGAGCGTTAGCAAAAATGCAAACCACCTGCGGATGCAGCGCAGTCGGAGCATGCAGTGACGTGTCACCTGGTGTGCCACAGCTGGGGAATGCAGCAGGCAAAAATTACATGCGAAGCTTTCACGCCTTCGGTTATGCTGCGTCCTACACAAACAACGCCGCAGGCGCCTGACTGCCCATGTGATTTTGCACCGGTACATCACTCGTCCACCAGCAAAAGCCTCTGCATGCAGAGATTCTCTCGCACCCCCCAAAAGTGACCTGGAGTATTGTGCACCTCGTGTTACAATAGATAGACGTACGAGCAGCAAAAGGAAAAGATAGAGATGCGCGTATGTGCGTGTATGTCCTGCGTACAAAATTGCAGAACAGCTGAACGCTCACGTCGGCTGTTAGCTGCTCTTTCAGTTTCCACCTCTCACACTCAAGGAGCATTCCCACCGTAGTACAGGGACCAAAAGTGCGCGTACCTTTATCGTTACGGGTTCTACAGGCAGTAGGCAGTCGCTACGCAAAAGGAAATGTATACAGTGCTGCAACCTTCCCTTCGTCTTTCTTTCCTTTTGCGATTGCACGAAGCAGAATCCTTGTTGTCTGCCGGGCTGCAGAAGTCGCGAGGGAAGAAGCATGCGTCTGCAATTTCCCGCACTGGCGACAAGCATATGCGTGTGTGCAGCTGCAGAAATACAAATGCGGAAATGCAGTGCAAAACCTGTTTGTGGACAACATAGCCGAGCCATCCGAGCGCACTTTTCCAACTGCAAGGTTCGTTTGCATGGTGCTGCCTCTCTATCTCCGTCTCCTTTCTGGGGTGATTCCACATGTGTATATACGTGAGTGTCTACACCAACTTCAAAATTATACATACATATATATGTATATGTGGTTCTCTCTGTCTCTCGTCCGTCTGTCTGTCTCTCTCTCTTTATATATATATATATCTATGTCTATATCTCTCTATACATAAGTATATATATATAAATAAATGTAAACTGATGTGCATATAGTATCTCTGCCTATATACATTGTACGTGTCACATGAATATAGAGAGATAAGGTCTGCGTATACACGAGTGGAGTAAAAGTTGGATCGAGCGGACCTGTTGATGCAGGAAAGTCGCATCGCGAGCCCTCGCTGGCACGGGGTCCTCACAACCGGATTGCTGTTGACGGTCTTCCTCTTCACCATCTTAGTCTGCTTCGACTCCCGGCTTACGGTGGGAAGACGCACTCACTGGACGCGCGTAAATAATATGCAGCCACATAGCATGACTCCCTTGTGTGTCGCATGCTGTTCACCCACGTGAGGCTCAAGGGGCGCGTACAGATGGAAGAAGTCGTTCATTACGTCCCTCCGCTTTTCTGCTGGTCCGCAAGCGCTTTCAGGCATTCCCGCAGATGAGTGGAGGCACACACATTGCGACTCAATCTCTACACATGTATAGAAGATTTTCTTTCCTGCTCCGCGCGGGTGTCCTGGAATGCACACGTGTGCTTTGTTCACTTGTCCTTGCATGTATTCAACGGAAGAACAGAGAGAGAACAAAAGTGAGGGAGAAGGGACGCTGCCAGTCGTACAGCCACACTGAGTGCACGCGTTCTGAGCGTACAAACTGCATCTCCACACATGTATACATAGGCGTTAGGACGCAGAGATATACGGAGGGATAAAAATAGTGAGTCGTGGATTTCCGCACCCATTCACCCACTACGCACAACGCTAACACGCACTGCATATGAGAGTGTACATATACATATATATATACATATATACCTATGTATATGTATACACAGAGGAATCTAGGTATTGCGAGGCAGCTGGCGTCACGCGGTTTACCGGCGTGCTTACTGTTTGTCGTGGGAAAAGGCGCTTTTCTGCCGTTGCTTGTACGAGGGGAGCACTGGTACAGCCCAGATAGACGAAGGAAACGACTCAGCCTCTGTGCGGCAGCTGGCCCTCTGCACTCTCTTCAGGTAGAGCCCAAATTTCTTCACCCTGCCATCGCCATACACAGCGCTTCACTGGTGCGTCTGCTTTGACGCTGTGGTCCCTGTTGTACCCAGCAAATATCTACATCTATATATATGTATACGTACGCATATCCGTACGTAGAAGAAGGTGAGAGAGTTTCCAACATGGAAGGAGAAAGAGTGTGCATATATCTGCACGACCGCCAATATATATATATATATATATAAGACAGCCGTGCTATCTGTCCCGGGAAAACTGGGCGTATATTTTCTCTCGTCCCGCACCTCTGTGTACAGTCAAGACTGGCGCCTTTTGCTGACGTTGCTGCTGTTGGCGCTGTCGGTTGGAGGGAGACAGAGATACAGAGAGACGGCAAGATCCATGACGGTGCACCGCCACCCGCGGTGGACCGTATTACCCCTAACGCCGTCGCTGGTGCCGCTACTCTGCAACAGAGGTCACCCTGCTGCTGTTTCCACTTGCGTATCATCCCTTGAAACTGCTGTCCGTTCACGCCGCTGCTGCTACTCAACTGTTGCGCTGCTGTCGCCTACATATCTCCTCCCCCGCTGATCCTGCCGTCATTTGTGCTGCTGCTTCCTTGCGTTTGCTGCTGCTGCGGTGTCGCGGCTGCAGGCCAACACGTTCATCTTGACCGTCAGCACGCGCATCGTCCTTCCTCTTGTCGTGCTGCTCGAAAGCCTCGTCGTAGGGTGGTATCTAAACTACAAACTGCAAGTCCGAGTTGCAGGCCGCAGAGGTAGGGCGCCCAGCCCCCATGCAGCGTTTCAAGGGATCGTAGAGAGTTTCCGGCTTCGTACGTGTACACAAGTGGTTGTGGTCAGGTGGACAAAGAGCTAAGCACACGGATGCTGATGCAGGTGAATTGTTGTCGTGCGGTGATGTTGAAACAACGAGCTTACTGATGATGAGATGTACACATACACTCCCTGCTAACTACACTTCTGTAGGTTACAGGTGTGACACTTTCTCTCCATCTCGTGAGTTGCCACATTTACCGCACTTGTCGCAGTCCCCTGCGTATGCAACCCTGTATATGCATTCCTCTGTACAAACACGTATACATGCATATGTATATATATATATATGCGTAGACCTACTTTTGTGTGGATGATTTACGCGCACGCGGCCGACTATGTCTGCAATGTACATCGCCTGTGTGCGGTGATGACAACAAATTCTACCAGCCCTCAACAAAGCGAGCTTAACACACAAGTGCGTGCATACTGCTACTGCCTGCTGCGCATGTTCTGCAGATGCACCCGTTCATCTGAGTGCAATTTCTTCTCCTGTACCACAGCAGTGGAAGATACCGGCAGATGCGGATGCTTAGAGCCGTACACAACGTGATTTCTTTCTTACCCTCAAGTGATCAGTATATGTATATATATATACATATATATGCAGGATTGTAGTTAATATAGAAGAAGCAAAAAGGAACAGTGGCGCCATCGTGTACCTGCGTGCTTCTGAGAGTCTGTATACTTGTGAACAACAGTCACGAAGAATCGTTCGTCAGGAAGACTTCGTGTATGTCCTCGGCCGCACACACTGACAGCACATACTCCTTCCTACTCCTATCCGTATACACGCATATATATGTATGTATCTGTGTGCAGCAATTTCTGTGCGTACCACACTGCAGCTGTCTTGGTGTGCAGGAATCGGGACGAGTACCTTCTCCCCTTGGCTGCCCATCTGTATCCGTTTACAAGACTTTACAGCTGCAAGTGTCTGTACACATATACGTACATAGAAGTGAATGAATGTGCTTGCAGCCAGTGCCGGAGCAGCATGCGTAGATCTGTAGCACTCAGGGATATGTTGGTCGCAATATAGTCGATGCTGACTAGTGCTTACCCACGCAAGCAAAACTGCAAGCGCCGCATGCTGGTGGCTTTTCTCGTAGAATCTAGTGGGCCACGGAGATGCGTCCTCTGCGCGCCTCTGGCGCTACAGACGGCGACCGAGCTGAGGTAGCAGGCAGCTACTTCACGTCGCTGTTGCTGCGCGAACCAATTACTGTAGGCGTCAACTGGTGCCACTCTTGCACCTTCGGAAGGCACGCTGTAGTTGCGCTGAACACCTCCGCACACGAGCCGCACAGTTTTATGGGAAGTCCTTCGGAGTTTTGCCTGGAACTCTGGGGAGTGTACATACACCCTGACCCGTGTTCTTCACTCGTATCTGCTAGTTGTGCTGCTAGATGCAACGAAAACCGGAGACCTGAGAGTGCTGCCCGCTCTTACTGCGTAAGAAACGGGCTGCAGGGGTAAGGCGGTTGAATCTGGCAGGTTTACCTACTGCTGTGCAGATGCCTGGTTCTCTGTCAGTTTTCTTCGTGCGCTGACCTCTACGCGTGTTTCAGCTGCTATCTGCAACGAAGGGCAGCACCTGCTGCAGGCGAGAAGTGCTGCTGTGGGCTTCAGCTACTGTGTGCAGCGACTGCTGCAGCGAGTGCTGCAGCTTTCAGTGCTGTCACAGGCAGCGAGCAACGGAATGTGCTAAGCTGGTACATGCAGCCCATGTCACACGCGACAGCTTTCCAGCGCACAAGTGCTGTACGCCCCGCCGTCCCATACATGGACCTTGCGTGCTTCCACTGTAGCAGTGACGTCACCATAGACATACGCACACATGGCTTATTTATAACCTCTGTGTACCACGTTCCCTTCATACGCGTCCTCATGGAGTGCACGCGTAGATATACGCATGCGTGTTCCCACAAGAGTGTGCAGTAGCCATACATCGCGCTGAATAACTCCGCTGTGTCAAGTGCTTAATCAATCGCAGTGTGACAGCGGCAAGCGTCGGTGGCTGCATGCATCATGCATCGGTGACTGCACGCATCGGTGGCTGCACGCATCGGTGGCTGCATGCATCGGTGACCGCATGCATCGGTGACTGCATTCAGCGACAGGCACACGTCTCGAGGAGTGCTGCTGCTGTGTGCTCCGTCGTGTTACCCGCGGCTCTACTGCCGAAGAGAGTTCCATTTTGGAAACGTGTCTGTGCTGCTGCAGCGACGGTGTTGTACGCGGTCGTCTGCGGAGCATGCCTGGTGGCAGTCTGCGTCTTGGGAATACACGACCACGACTATGTGTGCTGGGTGATACCTGCCACTCCCCTCATCAACGCACTCCTGGCTGCTGCAGTCGCCTTCTTCTGCAAGCCGCGCCGCATGGTCGCCCACCCCTTCTCAGTGAGCCACGAGATCTTTTTGCGTTACGCGCCGAAGCACGTAGACGTCTGCAGACAGGAATTGCTGAATTTCCTGGGGGCCTACCTGCTGACTTTCCTCTCTTCAGCCCATACATATGCATATACATTTGAGTAGATAGATCGTGGTCCTTTGGTGACAAGTATGTATATAGATACACGGAGACACAGCGAGAAGGGAGACACTGGTGCACTGGTGACTGCCTGCTGTAGACTTGCATTAGAGTTGTAGGGTGACCGTTGCCCCGCGTCAAACAGTGTAAGCGTAGAACTTCTTAGTTTGCACCAGCACGGTTTCTCTCCACCGGTTCGAGCTCGACTCACCGTCAAGTGTAAATGTGCACATACACATACAAACATACACGTACGTACACTCCTTGGCATATACGTATGTGCACGTATATGCATACGTGTACATAGATGTACATACGAGGAGAAGTTCGCGTAGATGCGTATGCTCAAGCCTGCATGCTAATATGGGCTGGTCCTCGATGCTGCTTGGGCGGAAACCTGCCCTGTCACCGGTAGTGTTTTCCCGGGGGAGAGGAGGTACTCCGCTCCCAACAGGACCTGCCACTGCGTGAATGAACCCCTGTGCTCTAATTTCTCTGCACGCACAGAACTGACCTACCATTTGTTCCCCGCTCCCTAGTATGTTTCCTCCAGATCTACTTAATCGATAAAGCCTGCTAGTTTTCACGGCTCTGTCTTCCCAGCTGCCCCTTGGCCTCCACTTACTTATTCTTTTTTTCTCCCTCGCTCTTCTCCTCTGAGGGTCCCTTTCACTCAATCGACCGAATCTACTGACATAACCTACCTGCCTTTCATTCGCCACTTAGTTCGGCGCGCCTCTTGTTTTTACGCAGGCCCCTACTTTTCTGCGATTGTTTATCAGTCAGCGCTACCGCTTCCTGTCTACCTGCTTGTGTAGCCACACTAGTTTCCCTCCCTCGACGTGTACACCCACCGTCATGCTGCACAAACATTCAATATCGTTAAATCTTCATAACTGCACCCTGACTTCCTCAAAGTGTCAACTCATCAAGGATACCAATCTCTATAAGTATAACTAAATCTCTATCCATCTACGCTATAAGCAGGCCTGTACACTCGTGTACGTGTATTCAGACGTCTCTGTGTCCCCTTTGTGGCCTCTGCGTATATTGCACGTTTCCTTCTTCGTCTCTGTGCCTGTTTTCCTCGGCGTAATCCATATGTGAACCAGAGGTCCGAGACTTTTTTCACTCTCAGCAAGTCGGGCAAGACCCCTCTGTCTGAGCACCCCTCTTCTTGGAAAGCGCTGTTCTGTGGAGGATGTCCGCATCTGCGCATTCGTTAGCCGTAGAAGTATTGCAGTGGCCGCCCAGCCGGAGACTGCCAAGTGAACTACACGTGTTTTAATGAGCCATTTACAACTTTTGTCGTAGGGAAGCTTGTAATTCGACATGCGTGGCTTAATCGTTGAAAGAAGCAGTCTAATCCTGGCGAGACCCATCAGGGCATCAATGTCTTCTGCGGCGTCCCTGTCTCATATTTTTATTATGCAGGCGAGGGGGGCACGGCGACGCCTCGTTACGATATGACCACCATAGCCCCCCTCCACACTAATATATATGCTTGACGATGTGTACAGAAAGACAGTTTCTTGTTCCTTTGCTTGTGGCAGTAGGTGAATGATAGACCCGCACAAACTCCTAAAAGCAACAACCCGCTGTGTGGAGGTACTCCTGTCTTCTTCTGGAGCCCTGGTCGCCTTCATGAGTCCATTTTTCCACCTTGTTCCTCAGTCGCTTTGTTCCCACACTGCGCGACTTGCCCGGATCTCCAGCTCTGTCTGGAGCCACGCCTCTCTAATCGCTGCGGCTTACGCACCGTTATAGCAACGTGTCGCTGTTTCGCTATCCGTCGATCTATCCTTCCGTAGTGTTATCGCGAGTGTGGAACCTGCCGTCGTATGTGCTCACAGCACTGGGTTGTTTTGTAGATCTGTGAATGTACTCCCTATCTATCGGCCACGCTATGCATGTTCAGAGTTATCTTAGTAGGCAACCTCTCCGCACCTACCAGGACTCTGCTCCCTGCGTTCGAAGCTGCTGTTCAGAGCTTTTGCCTTTCGCAAAGAGACAGACCAATCTATCTAAAATCCTCTTGACATTCGAAAGGTCGTCTAGTGCCTGCGTACTTCTTGTTCCCTTCCCCTTCCTCTAAACAGAGAGAGTCTGGCAAGCCAATCGAAAGACACAACTACACACACAGTGTATATATATATCTACGTCATTTATGTGTGTGTGAAAATATACGTACATATTTTTACAGTCCTTGCTCGTTCTTCTTGGTCTGTCTCTCGCTCAGCTACTCCAATCTGTCATCCTCATACTCATCGACCTCTTCTTTTCAGGATACCGCCGCGGCAGCACTTCCCGCTTCCACCGTTTTCTGCAGCACTCCCCGAGTCTACGTGCTCATTTCCTACTTATCTCTTCAATTTTTTGCGGCCGAGGTTCTCACATTTCTCGATTCTCTGTCAAGACACTTTTGCAGCGCAGCATCTGCCTGCGTAGCTCACCACTTTCACTACCTACAAGAAAGGAACTTCCTTCAACACTCGATGTTGTCACATCTGACTTTTGAATCCAAGTGATATCTATCCCGACCAGTCGTCTACCAAAATATCACATTAAACAATCACTTTTATACATCTACATGCAAATATATATATATATATATGTGTACCTGCTGGTTTGTGGTGAACGGATTTGCTTTGCCTGCGGCAGACCCACTTTCGTGCGGCGGTTCCAGCTCCTGTAAATGCCTGCATGAGTTCTGTGGAGAGAGAAGAAAAACCCGATTGACAATCAGCACCGCAAAGAGACACGCATCTGCGTGTATACACTGATTTCTAGGCCTCCATATCTCCTTATATGTATATTTCCACATATGTGTCGACGTCTACAACTAGACCTTTCTACATTTATCTGGACATAGATGTATTTAGTAGATCTCTCTTTGTCTATACATGTATATACAGATATAATTATTTCTCTTCTCTTTGTACATAAACGTATACCTGCGTACGTGAGCATTTTCTCTCCCTCTTTCAATCTGTGGATATATATACATATATGTATATCTGCATGTGACTTGCTTAATCTCCACCGTGCTCTACTTTTCCAGTTGCTGCCGTCCTCCTCGTTTCTGTTGCAGACCCGTTGCTACTCGTTGTTCTTGGGCAACCTGGACAGCTTTGTGAAGGAAGTGCAGAGAACAACTCTCTACCGAGGCCGATTCTCCTGGAACTTCGTAGAGTGGATAGCCTCTCTGCTGCGCGGCGTATTTTGGTGTCAGCCTTGCTCCCCCCCCGCTTTTTGCTGGAGGATTTCTCTCTTGTGGGCCTACTGTATCAAACATTTTGTGCCGTCCCTTGCTGCACACGCCGTCGTTCACGGTGCGCAACTGACTAAACGAAACGAAGACTGGTAGCGTAAGGAGATCATCTTTGTAGTGTATGAGGACTACAAACCAAGGAATACCACATATCTGTCCCTGTGCCAGTGCCTATGTGTATCACTACAGCACTGGACACACCTATCCTCATGAGTAAGTAGATATATGTGTACATGCATACAGTCGTGACGTGTGTACTATGCGTGCGAGAACAGGCAATTGAAGGAAGTGACAGAATAAGTGTAGAGTAGCCGGGAGAGAGGAGGGGGCATCCGAGAAGAAGCAGTAATGGCAGCGAGTGAGAAGGCGAGGCGGATAGGGGGCGCGGAAACTAGCAGCGATACAGACACCATGACGCAGTCGTGGGAAGAGTGACATGCATGTGACCAGGCCGTGCATACACACCTGGCCGGAGTGACTCGCTTTTGGCATGCCCCACACAGAAACTACGTACCCGGGCATTCAGTGCTTTCGCCGCAAACACTGAAGGCAAGAGTAGCAGGTCCACCGCATGCGTAGCCTCTTTTCCCCTGCAGTCCATCAGCCGTCCAAGTTTTCGAGTGCCTGTCGTTGAGTGGGCGGTGCAAGCAGTTGGCGCGTGCGGCGGACCGGTACGGTGCACGGCTCACACGCCCGATCATATTTGTAGGGCCCTACAGAACTGCGGCTGTTCACGGACTTCCCTCCATGGGCAGGCCCAGAGAAGCGCGCCAAATCAGCTTCATGCACCTCAAGAGTGCCTCCTCCCCAGTTTTCTGCTGGACAGCACGAGCAGCGCGGCGGGTCAGCTGCACGCATTGCCGCAGGCCACGCCCCACTTGCGGCTACCTGCGACACCTCAGCTGCTGCTCCTGCTGCTGAGCCCCTGCCCAACTCTACTGGCACACAGTCGGCGCCCGGTATCTACGCTTCACTTGCGTCGTGCACGGGAGTATCCAGCCGTGCGCCTACGGCCGACGCAGGCTTTGGCTGCGCGGCGGCTTGAAGTCCGGGACCCATTTATGCATGAACCACGTGCGTCTGCACGCGCTACGTCTCGCACACGTACACGTGCCTGATGCGCCGCACGCAAATTCAGCATCTGGAGTCGTCTGTTCTTATTTTGCTGTAACGCGTGAGAGTGCAACATTATCTACGTATGTGTGTAGCTCTGTGTGTGCACAGAGCATACATACAGCAACCGGACAAGCTACACTACGTTCTTTCCGAGCAGGCAGAGAGCCCTCCAGAGCACTCTGCACAAACGAACCCCCCTCGTCTTCATGCGCAGGCGCCTCGAGTGTCTGCGGTGGTACTTGCGCTTGAACTGCCTTCACGTCCTTCTCCACTGGCATGCAGCGGACGAGAACAACCCTGGTAGTAGCACCAGGGAGCAAGTGCATTCACAGTCTATTGGCTGGCGAGATTTGGAGACGTAGCAGACAGCTAAGACAAGCGAATGCTGCAGAAGCTTCAGGGTCTCCCGCTCCCCCCAGCTTCCACTCCGGCGGAGGACTGGCACAGACTCCTGGCACAAAACGTTTTCGCGCAGCTCTCTTTCTGTTCTCTAGTCATCCCCACACCCAACAAAACGAGAGTGGGGAGGTCCGAGGTGCCTGCACGCAGTGGACGGATACGTAGTAATAGGGTTGAAGCGGGGCGGCAGCGTGAGGCAAATATTTACTACGCAAGTAGTGCTCGCGAAACCTTTTTGCTACCGAATCCTACACGGCTCCTCCTTGAGCAGGTTGGCCCAGGAGCAGCTGCCTGTCAATAAGCGCCGACAGAGAGGGAGAAAGAGGGAGAAGTTAGTGGTCCTTTAGATATACGTAGGCACCGACGTACGCTCAGATAGGAACGTGCATTCAGGAGCGAGTATACAACTGTGCACTCTGCAATATACGTGTCTGTAAAAGACGTGCCTGGGTATGTGCATTCTCCTGCGAGTGCATGTCTGGCGTACGTGATTTACGTATTTTCCTCTCCCTTCCCAGGAAGTTTTCATGTGTGTTTATATTTATCGACTGAAATTCATGTGAGCAAGCAAGTGCTCGCGACACACAGCCTAGCAAATACATAATCACGGTTAGGATTACATGCCTCGTGACTGGCTGTTCCTAGTTGCGCTGTCAAACTTATAAACTGTGTCAGATATTCGCGACTGTACGTCCTTTCACTTTCGCAATCGCGTTCATGGATCAACTGTCCCGGACTACCTGCATACCAACCGTCAAGAAGCGTTCATCCGTCCTCACTGTGTTTAGCACGGAGAATTGAAACTAATCTATACTTGGAGGCTCTAAGAAAAAAATGCTAAATAGTCCAGCTATACTACGCGTATCACACGGATTTGATTTCTGACCCTCCTGTGCGGACCACGCCTTTTCCGTAAAGCTGCTGCTGCGTCTTTCCCCGTTGACTCAAAAGAAGCGCTTCTCCCCCACGCCCGCCACCATCTCTCTTCCCTTCCCTGCTGCCTCTCCCTCATCGTCTCGACCTGCTGCCTTGCTCGGTTTGAATGCACGTGTGCGTGTATTCGTGTGTGTGTGTGTGTGTGGGTGTGGGTGTTCATGTGCACTGGGGAACGACATGTATATATATATATATATATATGTACGGACCAGTGAATGCGCCGTCCGATCTGCTGTTGCTTCTACTATTCCGAATCCGCCGGTGTTTCCAGCGCAGCGTGGTGCGCGAGACTTTATGAATGAACGTTGCGACTGCTGGCGCGTGTGCCGAACGTCTCCCTGTCGTGGCTCTTGCCGCTTTGTGTGCAACACTGTGTGTGCTCCAACAACTGTGCGACCTAAGCTGGCTGCTGTTGCTTCTGCTTCTTCTGAGGCGTTTGAGCTAGTGCGGGCCTACGGTTTGGAGCCCGTTCCTGCAGTTGCGTCTGTATGCTGAGCTGCTGCGTCTGCTGCTGGCCGCCGATGCTGCTGCATTCGGAAGTGTTTACGATAGTGCTGCTGTGCACCACTCCCGTATGGAGTCGCTGCTGCCACAAGCGTGAAGTGCCGACTGTGCGCCCGGCTGGTGTCGCCGCTGTACGCGTCATGTCGAAGGGAAATTCTGCCTGTGTTTTATCTAGGGAAATGCGTCGCCGTTGGGGACTGTGCTGCTGCTCTGTGTCGTTCTTTCTTCCGATCTGCTATCGGTGACTTTTGAGGTTGATTGATCCGACCGATTCTTTTTGTTTGCCTGCCTGTCAGTTACGTGCACACCAGTACATCAGCGTCTCCACGTGTATAGATATATAATGTGAGTTTGAAAACGCATATTTGTGGCGAATTCCACATGTTGACCTAGATGCAACGGTGTACACGTTTTTTGTGGCTGCTGCGGCTGGATGCGCTGCAATAGGTGTGAGCGGCCTTTCAATTGGCTGGAAAACCCTCGACTTGAGCCTGAGCACGCGAACAACTGGGCTTACAGTTATCACCACTGGGGTCCTCCTGACGGTCGTCGTTCCCTTCCTCCCAAGGGTAGGGCGACTTTGCTGGATTTCTGTTCAGTTCAGCAAAAATCTACTTTGCGTTGTGTCTTCCTATTCACTCGCCTTTTCGTCCATCCTTTGTACTGACGCATGCTTTTCCACCTGCCGTTGACGCCGACCCTATGTTCTCATCCCCCGTTTCGCATTTTGTGCAAGAGCTGCAGCAAGGGCAAACCTGCTGCCTCCCTTCTTGGCCTCCTCTCAGTGCCATACGCCCGTTCCAACGCTGCAGTTGCAGCAGGGCTGCGGACTGGCGCTCACACGCATGTGTGGAGAGTGTAGATCTTTGGTGCTGCGCCTACCGTACGTATCAAAGGTGCAGCACACGCAGGCGAGACACACGGGTCAGAATGCTCTGCTCTGCTGAAGCACTCTGGCGCAACGTAGCCTCGCACTGATTCGTGGGCATAGTGTACTGCGACAGCCGCGATGAAGTCTCGAGCGTGTTTTCCCTCATTTGTATATTCGGCTCAGACAGGAAAGTGAGGTACACAGGTATAAGCAAATGTTTGTCGCTTGTGTCTAGGCATATATATATATATATAT
>KL647289.1:6985848-7029049 GCA_000727475.1 Sarcocystis neurona | reverse complement strand
ATATATATATATATATATATATAGGTAGGCCTTGCAGTGTATAACATCGGGTGAGTGCTTAGGGCCTGCAGTGCTGTATGCGTCCTCGGCGTGCAAACAGGCGACGTAGTACTCCACCGGCTGAAACAAGTGGGTCCACGCAGTAGAGGCAGAATTTCGCTGCAAGCAATAAGCAGCCTATGGGGCTGCATGCCCCATAGGCGTGTAGATCTCGCAGCACCCGCTCAGGTTGCTCGGATGTTCTCCGGAGTGGAGGAAATTAGCAGGCATGGTACTGAAAATACACCTCACATGCAAACGCTTCGTGTTGATGCGCAACCTACCTGTATGTATGAATATATTTAGATATACATATATGTACGCGTCTGTATATTCACCTGTGTGCGGTCGGATACAGATACAACAGGCATTCGTGTACATGGATACACACCTATTCCGCATCTTGCTTTCCCTCATTAGATAGATACAACACGTATACATAGACAAGTAGCGAGGGCACACGTAGGGAGACACAAGTGCCTGCAGCAGTGGAGACACATGCAACACTTTCGTTTAAAAGCTGATATTTCCACCTCTACGTGGGCCAGGAGGACGTCCGCTGGATCGTGTGTATACCACATCTAAAAAGAATCAAACAGACCGCTATCCCGCAAATCGACAGCACGAAAAAGGCGGCCCCCCTGTCTTTTTCTCTGTCGTGCTGTGGTGGCCAGTATCTCTACGTAAACGTCCTTCTCAGGTATAACTCACTGTTGATCCACGCTACCTGTATTACTATCCACCTTTCGGTGAGGCTCTCCTGTGTCCTCATTATGTGTAGCATCCTTTCCTCCTCGCTCTTTTGACTCTGCGGTCATCTAGCACCGGTCAAAACTCTCTGCTGTTTTCACGCATTTGTTGTGCGGCACAGAAGAGCAGTTTCTGTAACACACTTCACGCACAAAATCTCTGTCTCGGTTTACCTGCCCAACTGTCTCTCCTCAACTGAGTGCACACATGCACCCCTTCGACATATACGTATGTATACATATATATATGTATGTGTATGTGCAGTTATCTAGTCCTTCTGCGAAACCTCTCTATGCAACACCCCGCATATAAAGGTTAGTGATTACATTTCGTATAGCCCAGTATCTGTCCATGACCTTGTCTTCAGGATCTTTACAGAACACGCCGAGATACGCAGGGCGCACGACTGTGTTTATCGATGGGTGATTGTTCTGATATATCCAAGAACAAGGGAATAATCGTGGTACACAACTGTGTACCCTTCTTCATCGTGGCTATCGCAGTTCTGCAGAAGATTCACATGCACCGCTTGGTATCTAGGGGCGCATCCCCACACGTCTGGGAATATCTGCATCCTTCCGGATCCATACACATATATATATGTGTATGTATACATGTATATAGAGGATACTTACTTATTCGACACCCGTCTCCATATATATATATATATATATAAAGGATTGGACACACGCCTGAACGTATGCGTGCGTGTGCACACGTGTCTGAAGGCGAACTAGGTCCTATATACTTATGTGTACAGGTCAGAGAAACGGGTGCACACGTGTTAGGAAGTAAACGAGTTCATCAAAGTCTTTCGCTCCTTCACTGTTTAGAATCCAACGTATACGTCTATTTTCTTAGTTCGCGTTCGAGCGTGGGTTGCTCCGCCTCTTGAAGCCGACGTATAGATGCACTTCGTCGAAGAACCAGCAAGACAGTGCGTACTCTATTCACGTAGGTAATCTTATATTTTACATGCATGTGGGTGTTGCTCTGTCTACTGTAAAATCTGCATCTGCACGAGCACACACAGCAGTACATGTGCATACAACACCTGTGACAGCACGCTGGTCTCTTGTCCTGTGACATCCCGCTTTTCTCTTGTCCTTTAGGTGGGACGTTGGGTCTGTCCGCCTGCGGAGGACTACATGCCGATAAGGGTGTTCCCTTCCCACCCGTTATTTCGCCGGAAAACAGTCTATCTTGCACAGCGAGTCAGGAAGGTAATTCTGGAGTTTTTGTGGCCTGAGGACAGGAATTCTCCATTCTTGAGCACCCTTTTTCAGAAAGTACAAAAAGAACAATCTTTAATTCAGTGGAGACCTCCGAGAAGCCAATGGTCAGCGACCGAGGAGGCGGCCTCCAGTATTTCACCCACAGTCTCCATTGCGTTAACGGGCATACGCCGGCGAACCTCCTTCGTAGCTCTGGACAGGGCGCACGCAGCAGCAGCACGCCGACGGCTTTTTCCGGGTCCGAGCTTACCAGAAGTCAGCGAAGCAGGAGGAGTCAGGTGGCTCCGGAAAGAAGTTACACGAGAAGGAGAAGAAGGGAAGGCAGCAGCTGAACGCGCAGCAGCAGCGGCCGCGGCGGCGGCAGGGGCGGCGGCCACAGAGGTGGCTGCGGTAGCGGTAGCGACTGCTGAGGCGGCAGCGACCGCTGGGGCGGGAGCGGGGACGTCAGCAGCGGATGCAGCAACGTCAGCCGACGACACAGGAGCACACATTGAAAAAGAATGGAACGAGGTAGAATGTTCACAGGAAGGCCCAGAACCAAGGCTTTCTGGAACTGATTTGGCCGCTCAACGCCCTTCAGTAACAGCAGACGTCTCAGCAACAGCGACGGTAGCCGTTGGAGAGCTTGCAACACGCCCGACCGGTGAGGCGCAGGCAGAAGCTCAAAGAAACCTACACACACTGGTGGAAGAAGAAGAAGAAGGAGAAACTTCTCAAGACGACAAAACAGCATACGCAGGAACACTGACCGCAGCTGGACCACAGTACAAAGCAGCTTTGTCGCCAGCAGATGTGCAGAGGATACCAGCGGAGCTAGCAGCCCAAGCCGCTGCAGTAGCGGCGGCAGCAAGAGCAGCAGCGAAGGCGGGCAGCGAAGGCCCGTACACTTTCGAAGGCTTCGGGAGAGCAGGCCTCAAAACTATGGCTGTCGCGGATGCGGCAAAAGGTCAGTTGTTCTCCACAGCGGACGAAGGCCGCGAAGTTGAAGGAAATGGAGAGGGCGTGCCCCGGGCGGTTTCCTTCCTCGAACGTTCTGATACCTTTTCTTCAGTGCAGAGTATCTAAACAGAAAGAAACTGTCGAGGAGAGGTATCCGTGCACGAGGCAGCAACCCAAACCGACATCCTACTCGAGGCGGATAAAACTACGTGTGTATTCTTACATGTGCATGAATATATGGTGTTTTTCTATGTGACTATGAGTGTACCCAACGTTATATATACGTATATATATATATATATATATGCCATGCATACCCGTTGGTTTGTCTGCATAACAATGCAGATACATACACATGTACATACCTTTCTACTTGTTCATATATAAATGCATATATGCATGTATGTATATATATATATATTTTCGCACACGTCTGTTATCCTCTACGTGACTGTATCAATAGCTGCATCTTTGTAAACTCGTGTGCGCCCGCTTGAATGTTCACAGATGTGGATAAATGGAAACGGATATGTGCGCGTGTAATAACGTGAACGTGCATGTGGCACGCAGGGATGGAAGAGGGACAGTGGTATGTGCACCAGCTTCATGCCAAGAAAACCTCTGTTAAACTGTAGTCGCAGCCGGACGGCAGGATTAGTCTTGCAGCAGTTCTCTGCTGTCGCTCCTTCGTTCGGTCTTTCTTTGCATTTGAGGGGAAGGATGTACGGCGCCGCCGTCGTCGTCTCCCGCTCGCCGCGTGTTTCATCCGTGGAACGAGGGGAGCGCTGTACACCGCATTACGACGTATATACATTACATCCCGTACCTCCAAATCTAAACGTGCTTATAGTTCAGATACACTCCCACATAAAGGCTGTACGAGTTCATTAATGCAGATGCAATCAGGTGCACATACCAGAGCCACGGACAAAGCGACGCATGTATATATATATATGTATAAGTATACGTACACGTAGGCGTGAACAAGTACACGCGTGGGTGCATGTGTCCTTACATGCATGCATGTATACGAACGTACATCCTATACTTTTTTATAGTGCAGTTGTGCGCCCATCGTTACGTATATGTATTTGTACACACGCGTCAGCACGCATCGCAGTGGTAAGACGCACACCAAGGGAAAAATTGTTCTGGCTTTCACCCATTCCACTAACTGTCGTCACACAGGTAATCATCCTCGTAAGAACTGTGTGCTAACACACGCGTGCTTGTAGAGCAGAGGGTACGAGGTAACAGTGTACACGAGCGACTCAGGCTTTAATTCCACGCACATGGTTCAGTATATCTATGTGCATGTAAGCGCGTGAAAGCAGATATGCATGAATACGCGCCAACGGTTAGGGAACGTGAGTACCTAACACTCACCGCAGTGCACTCGCCGCCTAACGTCTTGTCCTCTGCTACCGCATTTACGCATACTTCTCCACAGAGCACGTAGAGGAACGCATATGCAAGAGGCTGCGAATATATATGCTGTTGTGTATCTCTCTGACATACACAGATACAGTCTATGCACGCATCCGTATAGCTACTCTTCTGGACGGAACATATAGGAGCACATATAAGTCCGTACGCATATGCCTTCAGTATACATCTCAGCGGTAGTGCCCCTTCTGTACGCGTTTGGTACAGGCTACAAATCCAGATAAAGCCAAAATTCCTTCAACAAAGCTGAACCTTTGTCCTGAAAACCGAGTGCTCCCTGCAACATTCTAAAGGAAACTGTTTAACAAAGAAAGTGTGCTCACGTCATAAAAAGCATAGCTCTGCATGTACAGGGGCAATTTCTAACAAGTGGGCAGTAGTCTCTGGAACGCATCAAGAGTGGTACAAGTGAGACACAGAGTTACCAGCGTACGTCCTGACCAGTACAACATTTATACGCTGTGTACAAACTATCATGTACGAACTGCACTCACGCATACGTGCCCATATATACATGTATATATACATATATATTTGTGTTTGCGTTATTATCTATGCAAGACGAATTGGTAGACGTACAAAAAGGCCCACACGAGACGTCTGTGCCTGTTGGTACTGCTTCTCTCGAATCTGTGCGCAATATCTTCAAAGAGTTGAATACAAACCTTCATGTCAGAAACTTCACAAATGTTATACATACGTTCATCTCAGAACTAGGGTCAACATTGTACATATGTGTACGCATATACGCACTAATATATTTGAACTCCTGACGGGGTAGAGAGTCAGAGAAGGAGGCCCTCTCTTCCGCGGTTCTGTCTTCGATTTCACTGTCGATTCCGTATTAAGAAGTGTGTTTAGCATCTCAGAGGTCTACTGGTGCGTATTTAGCATCTCAGAGGTTTCCTGGTGATAAGCAAATGTCAGAGCAAAGACATCCTGGGCACACAGTCCCCGCTTGAGGATTGTGAGGCAAGATACAAAGGAGGACTGCAGCGGCTTGACTTTGCGCAGAACTATCTCGTGTATTTTAAGACAGCTCCAGGAACCCGGCGCTTTCATTTTGCAAGACCGGCTCAGCCTCAGACACGGATTCTGCATACTTAATGGAAATGCATCTGCTCACGAGTCTCCAAAAAATTTTGTGTACACATACATTGTACTGAACTCTCTACGTAGTGGTACTGGTTCACACATGAACAGACAGATATCGGCGCAGAGGTTTCTTCGTACCCAGTAATCAGCAGCGTGCAGGGAGTATTACGCTGACGCATGCATTCACACTAGTTCATGCCGAACCTGCAAATAAAGAGACACAGAATGCGAAGGCGTCCGCATTCTCAACGAAGGTTAACGTTGTACTGCCCTGTTGAACGCCACCACTGGATTTTGCATTCAACCAGACACGTGTGCACAGCCCCAAGTGTGCGTGCGCTCAATTGCAGAAGCATCGAGATGCGTATGCCAGTAGCTACTCTGAGACACGTTAATATACAGCGAAAGTACTGTAACTACTCACGTACGCCGCTAGGCCTATCACACCACTGCCCTGTCTCCCTGTGTATCTATGTGTGTACCCCTACAGGAAACGTACGGCTTCTCTGTTGTGCCCGCCACGTACACACTGATAAAATTCACGCACTGCAGAGGCGCAAGTGGGTGATGTGAAACTGCATATAGGTGCCTACGGGGAGGTGCCCCGTTTCTCCATCTTTCAAAGGAACTACGGTGTTTTGCTTTATCGTCCATTCGTACCACACGTCGAATCCCGGCTGAAGCACATTTATTACTTTTGGAAGACTACGTATTCGAAACAATTCGGTTTTCCTTTTCCGTGGGTTTCTGCTTTTATTGGTGCACACAGGAAGTCACTCGCACGCGTCCTGCGCAGTGCACGTGGACCTGCGCATATACATATGTATATATATTGTTTATTCCTGGCGGTATGCATGTGAAGCGTGATACCCCGTCCCTTTTACAGTGCGAGAAAAAGTGTACAGGAGCGTCACCCCATACACGTGGTTGGTGAACCTACCGATCTGAAAATTGGTGGGGGGTTACAGTTGGGCATAGAGAAGCATAACTGTAATTTGTCTCCCAAAAGATCTACACTCCACGATGATGTACATCGTCCGTTATATGTTTGTAGACTGGGTTCATCACGTATTGCTTCCTGAACAACCGTTCCTGTGCCACCCTGTACGCTGTGTCAGAACACTATACAGTCGCAAGAAGCTACATGTATATATACGTCGCACGAAATACACTCACTTCGTGAATGTACGGTTCTGTACCTTCTCCTGTACAAGCTGTCGCAAATGTGTGGAGATGCGTGTACGTGTAGCAACAGGTACCCGGAAGATTGGAGTACGTGCAAGTAGTGATGCTGGAGGTGCATCTCCGTGCGTGGACACCCCATATAGCTGCACAAATGCTCTTCACTTGCCGATGAAGTTTTCCGTCACGACTGCAGAAACGCGCATGTCAAAGACACTGCGAACTTTCCCCTGCTCGACCACACAACGACTCGAGAAACATCCGTTCGTGTCGATGTTAATACCGGAAGTGCATATTTGCAGTCTCATGTGCGATAGGCGTCTGATTATTAGTCCCATCTATCATTGGCCTCTACATTCTGCGGCTGTTACACGAGTGGTAGGCATTCGACTATCACGGACAGACTTCTCCTGCGGATTCTTCATTCTGTGTAGACCATACGTCTCTCCTTCGTTCTGAAGGATGGCTGCTGCGGCGTATTAAGTGTGCTATACTGCCGTCGCACCCGTGCCAGTCCTGCTGGTGTCGCGGCTGCTGCGGCACCTCCTGGCACTCCTGCTGCTGTTCCTGCTGCCGATACGTCTGGTTGTTGTTGCTGCTTTCCAGCTGCTGCGGCTACTACTGCAGCTGCAGCTCCTGCCGCCGCTGCTGCTGCTGCCGGTGCTGCTGCTGATGCAGTTGCTCCGGCTGTAACTGTGGCTGCTACGGTCGCTGCTACACTGGCTGGTACTGTGGCTGCTGCGGCGGCTGGTGCTACTGCCCGTGCTGCGGGTGTTCGGCCTGCTGCCATTGCTGCCGTTCGGCCTGCTGCTGCTGCTATTCCGGCTGCTGCTGCTTCCTGCACCGGCTGCTGCGGCGGTGGTCGGCGATGTTAGCGGCTGGCATGTCGCTCTTGTCTTCAAGTGGCTCGACATGTCTAACATCGCAGTGCAACTCTCACTGACTCTCGGATTTCCCTGAGCTTTGTGGTTTGCCCTTCGTCTCCTGTTCCTCACCTCTGCTAGCGCATATTCTTCATACCTGTTTCCTTCGCATGTTGGTGTGTGTGTGTTTGCATTACGCACTGGAGTGGTGGGGTACCTCGTCCCCACTTTCTTTCACAGTTGTTAGCAGCATTTGGAAGCCCCTCAGCAAATCACCTTGCGGGTTTTGTGTGCTGTTCTTCGTCATTTGAGGTTTCGTATCCGACTGAGCTGTCTAAGCGAAGTATTCCACGGCGTTTCCCGATAGCGTTGGCGTTTGTGCTTCCCTCCGACTCAGTCGAAGCTGTGGTTCCGTATGTCTTTTACGCAGGCGTCGTGTAGCCCCCCAGCGTGCGCGGCACAGACAGTTCTCAGATCCGAAACCCTCCGCAACGAATGAAGCAGTTTCCAGGTCGACCAAATGGAGATCATCCAGCCGCAGTTCTTACACTCCTGGGTTTGTGCGAGTTTTGCGTCCGACGTGCGTTGGCTAGCCGGGTGGCTCGCTCACCGCACTCCAGGCACTACACAAAACATACGTCCCATTTGAACTTTGAGGGAAGAACTGCCCACGCTGTTAATTTTTCAACTTCCGTGTCCTATGCCCCAGTGAACCCTTCTTGGCGCCACTTCTTCCGCCGCGGATCTATCGAAAATCGTTGACTGTGCCCGCGCTTCGACCACTTGGTGTAAATCTCCGTTTCTCTCCTGTGTCCTCCCGAGTAAACATCTTTCTCCCGGAGCATCCGATTCACACGCGAGTGCCGTGCTCGCTGTATTGTCCGAGGCTCCGTCTTTTGCTTTGTCTAGCAAGTTATACAGGGTACGCCGTACTCAGCTATTTGCCAGTACAGAGAGATGTGGTTACGCCGCATTACATCTCGCCTGTGCGACCCCAAAGGCCGGCTTCCTGGCCAAGTCTTCTCTGTCATTGACAGTTAGGTTGAAGTGAAGCTTTTCCTTTGTAGCAGCTGCAAATTTCGAATCATCCCCTCTGGGGCCACTCTTGTCTATTTATTGAGTACTGAAGTTCAAAGATTAGACAGGTGGCATATGGTATCTTTGTATGGAGGAATCCGTATAAGACGGTCGAACTCTCTGTAGACAGCTTTCTGGGAGTTCCGTTCGGCTTTCCGCCTTTCTCGAGACGTATATCTTTCAAAATGAAGGAAGATCTTTCTGAATGTTCCTTGCTTTCACGATTGCTGCATGGGCGACACTCCTGTCTCCCGCTCTTCATTCGTTGCCCTCCGTAAATCCAGTGAAACGTTTTTGATGGATGAAATACGACGGAAAAACTTGTCTGCCTTCGGATGTAGCTCAGATAAAAGAGGGTGAAGTTCTCTCTAATTAACTTTCCCAAGACGTGTCCCTTTGCCCATCGTTTCGCAGTCATATATATATATATATATATATATATGTATAGGCGTATGCATAGGTATATATGCCTGTGTTGATATGTGTGTGCTCTAGTGTCTCTCTGAATATACGCACGAATGAATGTACATTCAAATTTACACTTGTATACGTATGCAGCTCCACGTGCTGGAATTTAATAGCTGTTGATGTGTCACTTCGGACGCTTGCACATGCGTCGCCTTTCCCTCCGCCCTCCGTCGTACGGCTGAAAACGTGGGCAGTTGTGCATTACAGAACGCGTATTCAGCATCACACTACGCCACAGCGATCCTGTGTGGGCGTATTTATGTTCGCGTATATGTATATTTGTATATATATGTATATATATATGCATACATATATATATATATATATATATGCGTACATACGTAAATATGGTTAACTGTCTCTATATACAAGTATATCTTTAAAGAAATACACAAGTCTCTACGTGTAGCGATCCAGGAAAAATATATAGGTCTGATTCCAATTTCTCAAGTGATTCTCGTTCACGCCAGCGGTGCGTGCAGGCGCACTACAGTGCCGCGGCGTCCGCGGCAGAAACGCAGCAGCGGGCGCAACAACGACAGAGAGAACAAGAGGAGGAGGGGGAGAAGGAGCAGCAGCAGGACGGGGAGAAGCAGAAGCAGCAGGAACAACGGCGGCAGAATTTGCATCGTTTGGCGAATAAATATGGAAACGGCGACTGCAGTGGTCGAGCTGTTCAGCAGCTGCCGCGGGGCTGCGTGGCCACTGGTGCCACACGAGAAAGTGCAGCAGCTGCTGCAGCAACACCTTCTCTCCGCTGTTGCCGCTGCTGCTGCTGCCTCTTTAAACAAGCACCAGGTGCTGCTGCTGTTGGACACGTGCTTCCCTCAGCATTCCGCTCCTGCGCTCATCGACTTCCTTTCTTTCTGGAAAGGTGCGAAGTTCTCTAGTTGCTTCCAGGGGTGCTACCCCAAGCCAAGCAGCGGCACGACAAACCCTGCTACTCTTGCTGCTTGGTTCCTCCGCGTGGTTGGTGCTGACGCTGCGGCTGTAGCCGGTGGTGCTATTACTGGCCGGCGCTTTTGCGAAGATGCCTTCGTCACTATGCGGCTCCTGTTCCCACGCGACTACGACCAGTGTTTCCACACGGTTCTCACTCCTTCTACACACCGCCGACAGCTGCTGCGATTGCAAGTTCTACCGCTACTACTACTATTATTACCACTTTTCCGTTTTTCATCTCCTGCTCTTATAACTTGCACTACCACGACGCGTACGGCTACACCTTCTACTATAACAGCAACTTCTACTATTACTCCTAGTAGAAGAAACCGCAGCATCACTTCCGTGACCACGTTTTTCTCCTGCTCCAGGTTCCACAGTACCCCACGTTGTCCACTGCAATACAATTCTGACTACAACTGGCAATCCTTTCTGCGTATTCTCATTCTCGCCGGTCTGGCAATCGCCGCCATGTCTACCTCTGCGCTACACTGCATTTACATAACTTCTTGGGAAGATACTACTATTTTAGCAGAGTTGCAGTACGCCTGCCGCTGCCCAGCCAAACATAATTCCGTTTCTTCCCACTAGGTTTAACACTTCTCGTACTGCTGCACCTACGGAGCTGTAAGTGAAGCTTTGTCTTGCTGCTGCTGCTGCTACTTGTGCTCCGGTGGTTACCACGTTCAGCACTCGTACGTATCGGCCACCCCTTTTTGGAACCCGGTAGTTGCTGCTTCTGCTGGTGCTCCACCGCCCACGCCTGTTGCCGCTGGCTCCTCTTGCGTTTTTGAAGTGTCCAACTCTGTTAATTCTTGCTCTGCTGTTACTCTTCTGCCTCCAGTACGAGGCCGTCTCCTCCCTCTCCTACTGATTCTTTTGCTACTGAAACTGCGACTCACACTGCTGTTAGTAGCTGTGTGGCCATTAGTGTACACAGTTCAGCGGCAGGAACAGAAGCGCAGCAGCTGCCACGACACCTCGGTGCGCTCCATTTCCTGCACCTGCTGCTGCTGCTGCTCAGTTTCTCCTGTCAATGGTGCAGTCCCTACTTTTCCCGCCACTCCCACAAAGTTTCGCAGCCTCACTACTGCTTCTCTGGTGGGACGGTTTGTCCCACGCTACCCCGTGTACTCGTAATATGTCTCTCCGATACCCAAAATTACCAGAGTAAGGACTACTACCAGTATGACTAGAAGTACCACTACTACTTTCAGATGTACTTCTGTTACGGCTACACCTACAGCTAGGCTAGTACCAGTGCTGTCAGTAGTGTCCCTCCTAGTGCTTCGAGTAGGAAGTTCGTACGTCTCCTACTTATGGTAGATCGACTACTATCACTACGTCTGTGAGACCTTCTAGCTATATCACTCTGGGCGGTAGGTCTACTACTAGGACTCCTACTACTACTAGAAGACCTACCAGTACGCTCACTACGACGACTAGGACGACTTGTATTATTAACCCTACTACTACTACTACTACTAATAACTGGTCTACTACTATCGATACGCCTGCGAGACGTGGTAGTGCCCTTACACTTGGCAGCAGATCTACTGGGACTGCCAGTCCTATCAGCAGGTCTAGTAATACACTCACTACGACGACTAGGACGACTGGTACTACTATTACTACTACTACTATTCCTACTAATACTAGATCTCCCACTATGACTAATCTTACTGCTACGTCCATTCTCGTGACAGCCTGTACCAGTATTAAGTCTACGGTAGCCGGTCGTTCCTAATACAGCTCCTGGCACCAGGTCTACAACTCCCACGTACACTACTACGACAACTAATGTCATGATATCTATGTCTGCAACTGTTCTACACGACGGGCACAGCTGTTTGTTCTACTTTCTCTTCCGCTACAGAGTATATCCCAGCGTAAGACATGCCAACAAAGAAACTCCTAGGACTGGTGCTTTTGCCACCACATCGGGAAGCACTACTAGTGCCTTGCCGCAGTTGCTGTCGAGGCCCCACCTGCTGTTCCGCGCCGTGAACGTAAAGGAGATTGAATAACATATTTGCTAACATATTTTGTCTTTCGATAAATGGTCACGAGTACCCCCTTCCTGTTGTGGCTGACAGAGCTCTCCGCACCCTACCCCGGCATAGTACAGAAGATACGTCCTTCTTCTCGAAGAGTGAATCGCCGTGTTGAACAGAGGTCAATCAGAGTGAATTTTTTGTACGAAAGATACGCCAAGCCGCTGCAGAAGGAGGCGAGCAGAAACAACCCATGGAACGGAGGGAGAGGGAAGGACAGACGGAAAGATAAAGGAGTTGAGGATTAGGGAGATAGGGG
The DNA here is from genome assembly GCA_000727475.1 of Sarcocystis neurona. NCBI lineage: Eukaryota > Apicomplexa > Conoidasida > Eucoccidiorida > Sarcocystidae > Sarcocystis > Sarcocystis neurona. The sequence continues at coordinate 7,016,700 of KL647289.1, read as the reverse complement.
GACACAGCGACAGACAGGAAGAAACGGAAAGAGACAATACGGACGAGACGAAGGGAGCGAAAGAGAGACAACAGAGGAAGGGTGAGAGACGTAAAAGGAAAAAAGAAGAAGATGAATACCCAAAGAGAAAGAGAGGAGGGAGAAATAGAGAATTGGTGGAAGCAAGAAAAATGGTCAGAGTGAGACAAGTGGAATTCCTTACAGATATCTACACTCAGAAGAAGAAAGGATATACAGTGGAAACCGAAAAAAATGCGAGAGCGCTAGCTTGCCCAGACGTACCGGCATTTGGCCAAACTACCCGTCTTCTTCGGTTCTTCTCGACTTCTCCGTGTATATATATATGTACACGAGTATGGAAACTGCGTTGTGGGTGGGGCGCACCTGTTTAACAGTATGTGCTACGGCTTTCTTTCTCACTGTGTGTGCACTTGACCTGGGACAATTGATAACCTCTCTATGTTCTTTGAACGGAGTGGACGCCCGCTACGCGTGGCGTGTTTTCTTGTGTGCTCCAATCACCCGCATGAAGACGTCTCCGACTTTTTCTTTCTTCTTTGCTTCGTTTCAGGTGTTTTCCATCCCTTCCCCCCACATTTTCGGTTGTGCTGCTCTCCTTCACTTTCTCCTGCCCGCCAGGGATGGAGAAGTTGTTTGGGGCGCTGGGTTTGCAGGAGGCGCTGGAGCCGCAAGACGAACACGTGGTGGCTCTGCAGCTCTTCCGAGACGTGATTCTAGAAGCGGCCGCAGGAGCAGCGGGAGCATCCCCGCAGTCTTTTTCCTTTAGTCCAGGTGAGATTGCAGCTTCACGTCGATTGGCCGAGACCTTCCCTGCTGCCCTTCTTTCTTCTTCTTTTCCACGTGAGAAGCGAACCGCCTCTTCCACTGCTGTTGCTTCCTCTCGTGTCACCACCTTGGGCCTCACTTCTGCCGGTGCTGGTGTTTCGTCGTGTGTTCCTGCAGCCGCGGTGGTGTTCTCTCGCGAGGAGGTCCTGGAAATCGTAGCGCATACCATCCGACAGCTCCCCCAGCAACTGTCAGCTGCTGTCTCTCTCCGCACCCCTCGTCGGAATAGTCGTGCGAGTAGTGATGGCGTTGGTGATAACAGCAGCGTCAATAGTTTCGGGGGGGGGAGAAGGAGGGAGGGAGGAGGGGGCACCGGTGCTGGTGCTGATCCTGCAGGAGCGGATGACAGTGAAGACCATCTGGGAGAAGAGAGAAGTTCCCTCTGCTCTCCACGGACGCATGCGTTTTGGGGCGAGGTGTACCAGCAGACGGAGAAGCTGCAAGCGCATGCAACGCTTTCGCTTGGCCAACTCTCCAAAATGGTCTTTGACTTTCTTCAAGCCTATCTGCAGGAGAAGAATCAAGAAAAAGAAGCGGAAAACCAGGAGGACGAAGAAGAAGAGGACGGGCAGCAAGGACAGGAAGACGGCGACGAGGAGGACGTGGAGGAGGAGGAAGAAGATGAGTGGAACGAGAGAGAAGCTGGGGCGCAGCATACAGAGGGGGACAGGGATGAGGAAGAGCAGGTGCTTGGAGAAACTGCAGAGGAAGCCGAGGAGCCAGGGGGAGAGCGGGGGACGCGACGACCCCGACTTGTTGAGGAAATGCTGGAAGACGTGAACAGGAAGGAGGAACACCAGGAAGCAGAAGAGGAGTACGGCGACGGGGACGAGAGGGAAAGCTGGGGCGCGTTGTTGTATAAAAGATCCATGCTCTCTCGTGCTGTGCCGGCAGGATTAGCAACAGGAGACGAGAAACTCAGAGAAGAGGAGGGAGAAGAAGAATTCGGACGAGGAGAGACGAGCTTCTTCGGGGTGGAAGAGAGGAGAAGAAAAGGCGGGACTTATGACGCAGCGAATGCAGCCGCCGACTCACGAAGAAGACCTCTTGAATCTGCTAGGCATGCAGCGAGAGAGCGTGTCGAGAGAAGGAAAGCGGATTTTGATAATGTTGCTGCTGTTAGCCCCGCTCTTCGTGCTGCTACTGCTCCTGCGGCTACTACTACTACTGCTGCTGCAACTGCTGCTGGGACTGCTACCGCTGTTGGGTCGATCGGAGTAGGGGTGACAGCTGACCGCGGAGATGAGACAGAACAGACAGGAAGGGCTTTCAGCGGCAGATACTCTTTGTCCACTGCATGCAGAGAACGCCGTGGCTCGGACTCTGACGGCACCAGCATTTCTGGTAGAAGTGTTTCCTCTCAAGAGAGCTTTTGCGGCAGAGGGAGAAGAAGCAGCCGCAGCAGACCTGTAGCAGGTCAGAAGAGACTGAATTGTGTTATAGAGCGTGACTCTGCAACAGGAGCAGAAACGCCGCACGCCGAGGGGGCAGCGCATGCGACAGAGGCAGATCCTGGTGCTGCAGAGGTAGAAGCAGCGGGTGCCGAAGGGGGAGAGGCAGGGGGGGGAGGGGTGTGTGAATGGGAGACAGCAGCCGCCGGCAGTATTGCTGCTGCTACTGCAGCACGTGGCCGGTCTGCATGCGTGCAGGGGCTCGAAGGCGAGAGAAGAGCTGCCTCATACTCTAGACTGGGAAGCCAGTGCCGTGTCGTGGAAAGGGAGGAGTTTTTTGTTACCTCAGCAGAGAGAATCGCAACGAGGGAAGCAGCGGGCGGGTGTGAGCCTTCTTCCTGGTGCATGCGTGGCGAAGTGTCAGAAGAAGCAGCTTCCAGCGGGAGAGGGGGAGAAAGTGAAGGGGAGATGCGACATCTGAAAAGGAAGGAAAACCAGAGGGAGGATGGGCAGGAAAAAACGACGAGAACTTACAATGAAGATATCAAATCGAGTCCAGGTCATGACTCCCCTGAATGTAGCTCAACGTCTGCTCGTGAACTCACTGCAGAGACTGCCTCGGCACGTGACAGTCCACGAGGAGCCAATGTTGATCAACACCGCAGCCCAGCAACAGAACATACGTTTCCTCATGTGTTTCGACAGAGGCGGCAGAGGAGGACAAGCAGCGAGCCGCAGCAGGTGTTGCGTGAAGCAGTTGCTGATCCATCTGGTAGTGCCGCGCACGAAGCAGCGACTGCAGCTGCAGAAAGGAGAAGAAGAAAAATGGGAGGGATAGCATCAGGGAGTGATCTGTGCAGAGAGGGAGTTTATGACAGGAGTGGACATGCAGCAAGTTCGTCATGGGACGGGGCTTCTGGTGACAGAACGGAGCACACAGCAGCAACAGCAACAGCAGCTGCTGCTGCTAGTCGACCAGATCTGCCTGCGAGGAAGAGTCTCAGTACAGGATGCCACAATAGTAAGGAAGATGAAGCTTCAGAAGCGGCGGCAGCAGTGGCAGCAGCACCCGCTTCCTCCAGCAGCGGCCTCGAGAACTCTTCACCTCTTGCTGCTTCTCACGCAACAGACTGCAGCGGCAGCGGGGAACACGCGCAGCCGTCGGAGAAGGAGCAGCCGCGGGAGTTTTTGCTGCCTCAGTTTGGAAGAGGCGAAGAGGAGGCGGAGGATAGGGAGGAGGATACACAGGAGGTTCATGTGTGTCCGTCGACGCCGCGTGCCCACACTGCGTTACGGTCTGAATTCGAGGAGCCAGAGGCAACAAAAGCAGGGAGAGCAGAGCCATCAGCACCTGCATCAGCAGCGGCCCAGGCGAGAGCAGCGCAATGGGAAATCTACCAGAATCAGGTGCATATACTGCAGCAGCGACACCATGACGAAGGAGAAGCAGCGGCAGAAACAACAATACATTCACAGTTCTTTCAACAACACCAGCAGCAGAAACAGGGTAGCGTAGCAACAGGACCCTCCCCGCCTGCCGTAGCTTCTAGTATCGGCCGCCTACGCGGTAAAGAAAACGAAACTCTGGCAAATCCTCTCCTGCAGCAGCGGCAAACGCAACATGGACACTTGCAGCCGCAGCTTGTAGAACAGCAACAGCAAGTGGAACAACAGCACCAGGTGGAACAGCAGCAGCAGGTGGAACAGCAGCAGCAGCATTCGCACCAGGGAGGGAGACTGCAAGAGGCTCGGTTCCAACAGCATACGCCACAACAGCAGCAGGGAAAAAAACAGCGGGAGGTGCCAGAACCGAGACAGTTCTCTTCTGTAGAGGCGGAGCAGAGTATCCGGAAGGACGAAAGTACTCTTCTTCAGTCTCAGGAACAGCAGCAGCAGGAGACGAGCCCAACCACAAGGCACGCGCGCATGCAGCACGTGCAGCGGTGGTCATTGCACGATAGTGGAGAAGTCGGCGGTTCGCCGACACTGGCAGAGAGCACGGGCAGCCCCAGCGGTCGCAGCAGCTGCAGCAGCGAGGGAGAGAGCAGCGGACGCAGGAGGAGCAGCAGCGTAGACCCCGGCAGGAGGAGAAGGACTCACAGCAGCAGCAAATGCAGAAGGAGCAGCAGCGTAGACACTACCAACAGGAAAAGGAGCGACAGCAGGGTCAACAGTCGCAAAAGGAGCAGCAGCGTAGAGGCCAGCAGCAGGAGAAGGGAGGACAGCAGCAGCAGCAGAAGGAGCAGCGTACACACCGGCAGCAGGGGGGAAACTGACAATGCCAGCAGCCGCAGAAGGAGCAGCAGCGTAGACAGCGGCTTCAGCAGGGGACGCGAGAACAGCAGCAACCGACAGAGCAGAAGCAGCAGCGCAGATAGCGCAGGCATACGTAACACCAGTGACAGCAGCAATCGACACAGAAGAAGCAGCAGCGCAGGTGACGCTGAGATCTGCAGCACGAATGACAGCAGTAGAAGACACAGGAGAAGCCGTAAGATGGGTTACGGTAGCAACAGGGAGAGTCACAGGAGCGGCAGCGACAGAAGGCAGAAGACAGAGGAATCGTCGGTCTCGGAAGGTCGGCTCGCAGGCGCAGGCGCTGAAGAACTGGCACTGGAGGGGGGGCGTGAGAGGGAGAGCGCTTGGAAGGTCCCCGGCTTTGAGGAGGAAGAGCGGAAAGGTAACTGTTAGGAGAAGAAGGAAAATTCCTTTATGTCTCGCATGCAATACTTAGTTCTCTTACATGCGGTGTCGGTTGCCTTGTGGAACGTATTCCCCGCTGAGAAGAAATTTTCTGTTTTTTGCTTCCTCGTCTGTCTCTTGCCAAAGCGTCGGCGCCCCTTCTTCCGCCTCGCTCCCTTGGCCTCCGGATTGCCGCGTGCCTTTCATGACACAGCCTCCTTTCTGCGCCCTTTCTTACTCATAAAATGAGAATCGCGGTCCACCCCGCTTCCGTCGTCTTGTCATAGATGATTCAAAAGAAGGAGGCAGTCTTTGCCGTTGGTTTTCAGAGGCTGGCTGCCTCCGCAGTCAATCTTGTGTCTGTCGTTTTCTGCGGTGACGCAGGTCCTGCTCGTGTGGCACCATGTATCTCCCACATGTGGCGACAAAGGACAGTTTCCTTTCCTTTGCCTTTACATATATACACGTCCCTACAGTGAGGTGTGCCCGTACGTGTGTGTAAGCATGCACGTGTGTAGAAACGTATGTAGAGAGAGGTATATGTATGGACCTCTGTCACATGTATATTGAACTACACAGTACGTAGTAAAACAATACGAGTGTGAGGGCCTCCCCGTAAATGTGTGGAGCCAACAACCTTCCTTTCTCCTTCAACTGGCGTATCCAGACATGGCTATTCTCACTTTTATACTTGCACGTGCTACGGTGTGCGCGTGTATCTCTGTGTGTTTGCGTTTGAGTTTGTGTGTATTAGTATCTCCATTTCTGTACTGGCATGCATAGAGATGGGTGTGAACACTCTGCATTGGTGCTGCAGTGTGTTTGTGTGTGTGTGTGTGTGTGTTTGGGCATGCATGTTTTCATATGTGTAGGAGGAAGGGGTGGGAGGGAAGGCACGATGCAGTGTTCTACTGTGTGGCAGAGGCACTGTCAAACACGCAAACGAGTCTTTTCGCGGACGCCGGGTGCCGCCAACAGCCGCAGCCGCAGCAGCAGTAGCGTGAGCATCTCGTACAGGGGGGAGGTACACTGTTGAATTTACACGTACGTAGACATACGTATCCATTAAAATACATACGCAGTACATATATATATATATATATATCCTGCTGTACACACAAGTACAGACGTGCATATATATATATATATATATATTAACACATATATATATATCTGGATATACACACACATTTTCCCGTTTCGCACGTACACATTTATATAGGCTTGTGCTCTGTAGGGTGCACGCGTATACATATACACATGTGTGTGTATACATGCTGCCATACACACGCGTAGACATATATTATTCATCTGCACGTGTACAGCCAGATGCTCTATAGGGCCCATACAGACATATAATAGTGTATACACTGCCGTATACCCACGTACATATATATATATATATATATATATGTTACCTACGGTTTCGTACGTCCACATGTATATACGCAAATGTTGTACAGGGCGCATACTTCCATTATACATTCAGCTTGCAGAGAGAGGAAACTTGGGCTTTTGTAGACATCTCTAAAGGTGAACAAATCTCTCGCCTTCGCTGGCTTCTCTGATGGACGCGAGGAACAACATCTGCCGGCAGCAGCAGCATCAGCAGCCAAAGACACGTCTGTTACACGTGTGCGCATATACGCTCTGTACGCACTGCGCGCGTCTCTCCCTTTCTCTATTTTATACATATGCTGTTGAATCAAACACTGAGAAGCTATCTATACACATACTTGTGTGTATATATATATATATTTACATACCTACACATATTTATATACATACGTGTGTATACGTGTCTGTGCGAATGCACATGCAGGAACACTCGGACTTTCTGATGCACTTGAGGAGCTGGGAGAACTCTGCTCTCTAGCGCATGCGAGCAGCAGCAAGCGGCAGCAGCAAAAACTCGTTCGACAGCAGCAGCGACTGCTCATCATCGCCCTGGAGGCTGCCCAGCAGGTGGAAGCACAGGCGCAAATATTTTCAGAAGTAAATCTGCTGCTTATTCTCCCGAAGAGGAAACGTACATTCGTCTAGACGTCCTTGTCGCCCCTGTCTCTTTCATCTGTTTTCCTACTGGTACATAGACAGGTGCCACGGAAAACCTACAAATATATATATATATATATATATGTATGTGCATATATACACATATACGCATATGTATATGTGTCTAGGTGCAGATATTGGCAGCTGTTTATTTGAAGAGAGGGAACGGCATATATATGGAATAAGCTGAGGGAGATAAACATACTTGTTCCTATACGTGTGTTGATGGACGATTGTACAACAGAAGTGTGTTCGAACACCCCTATACCAGCACCAACATGCATCCGTTACGTGTGTAAACATCTGCCTATCTACCTGTCTATCAATCTATCTACACGTGCGTATACGTGGGTAGTGTAGGACTGTGTGGTTATCTGGCGTCCGGTCTACTTACCACCCTGTGACCCTTTCCATATATATATATATATATATATATATATATGTACGTCAGTCATTCATAGTATACAGGATTTGTACGCACATATTAAGCTACCCCTTTGGATACACCTACACATGTACATATATTCCTACCATTCTATGTATATATAGAATATATATGTATATGTATGTATACGTGTGCAGTGTATGACTCTCTGATTGTTCTCTGTCCTGTGTGTGTACCACCCTATGACTCTATATACATACGTATATATATATATATATACGTATATATGTATGTGTGTGGCTGTACCATCCACGGTATACAAAATTTTTGCTTACATAGATGGATATATACATCTATGCATGTACACGGATATTGAGGCAGAGTCTTCGAGCCATTCGGAAAGTGGCTTGTCGTCACGTGTGTGAAGGCATGAATAGGGAGACACAAAATAACGTGGTTCTTTGTTCTTGGTTCATATGTGCGTTTATCTCTCTCTACATATGTATACACATACATATACACACATATACGTGTATATATATATATAAATTTGAAGATCTAGATCAAGAAGCACGCACGTACTCACATCTAAATACATATATATGTATATATATATATATATGTCATCATATCTAAGCATGCACACACACATATATAAGTATATAGTATACATAGACAGATGTCTAGCTAATAATATACGCACAGATATACATATGATCATGCATACACGCACGTACGAACACAGGTATAGAAAGGCGACCATGCGCACACGCACGCGTATACATGTAGGTAGATATAGGTCTGTGTTCATAGGCAAAAATAGCCATCTACATTGATGTACGACGACGCATGCTCGCACACATGAACATACACACATATATATGTATATACATATATATATATATATATGTATATATATATATAGCTGTATGTGTGCATGTGCTCAGTTACATGTGTCGCAAGCCTAGACAAATAGAGGTGGCGCGTGTGGCTTGAAAATATGAATGCCTACGTCTAGTCAATATCAATACGTGTACAACTCTTATTTATCTCCATCTACATATACATATGTATATATTGATATACATATCGATGTCGGTATGTTTCGTCAACAAATATGTATGTGTGTGTGCCCCTCTACGATTGGCTGCTTGTCAGATGAGGACTTCGACGTCTAGTACTCCACTCTGCCTATGCCCATGCATGTATATATATGTATTAACATGTGCGTGGATATGGGTGTGTATACGTACGTGTTGGTCGGCGTCGTTATCTACATATATTTACACATTTGCATCTCTTCCTGTATTTCCATCTCTGCGCGTCTTCTCTGTGTTTGTGGTGATCTATGTATTAGTCTACATCTATCCACCTGCACTTATCTGTCTACCTATCTGGATTTACACGTATATATATACATGCATATGTATATACCTATAGCATTCTTTCTCTCTGTACGTAAGTGTCTATCTATCTGTCCGCGCGTATGTGTATATACATATATATATATATCTTCCTTTCTCAATCTTTACACACTTGCACGTATGTGTGTCCACGTGCGTTGTGGCGTGCAATGGTACGCATGAGTCGTAGGAGGCAGAGGACTCTCGTAGGAGTCTCGAGCGTCTGCGGCGAGAGAAGCAGGAACTGCTGGAGCGGCTTCGTCGCGCGGAAAATGGTGGCGAAGAGAGTGCTGTGGCGCAGCAGGCAAGAAATTTTGCCGCCTGCTCGAGCGGAAAGTGTGTGCACCCGGATCTCTACACAAAAGAATCCATGTGTCAGAGAAGTCTCGCAAACTTCTCTATTAACTTCAGCGAGGGAAAAGGAAAGTGAAAGATTCCGCAGGGCATTAGTAATGGGGGAGCGCGCGACATCGAGGTCAAACGAGAGAGACGTTTCACTAGAGAGAGGAAAAAATGCAGCTCTGTCGCCGCGAGGAACTTGCCGTAGAACAGACACGTGTCTTTCGTCGTTTACGCATCTACGTAGACAAACATCGAAAAAGAGAGAGAAAGGAAGAGAGATACATCTCCCACGTGGTCCTCGTGCACGTCCTTGCATGCTTACTCTGTAGACACATACATGTACTAGTACATATATATACATATATATATATATACATATATGTATAACGCAGGTGTCGAAAAACGGGAACATGCCTGGAGTCGACGTAGGTACGGCGCACGTATATAAACCTATACATATATATAAATTGACACCTAAATATGCATATATATATATATATATATATATGTTTGTGCGTCTGGTTACATACGTGTGGAAGTATATGCACGTACATATACCCCCATAGATGCAGCCATACGTCTGTATAGGGAGGCATCCGAGAGGCGACGAAGAGACGTGAAGTCGCCTTCTTTGTCCGTCTGTAGAGACACATGCGGGAAGAGTAGCAATAACGTGTGACACCCTCGTTACTAGGCAAAATGATTTTATGCCTGTGTAGCCAGGCTCGCGCGTCTACACGACTGTATACGTAGACATGCAGCAGTGTGGCTACGCGTGAGGCCTTCTGTTCTGTCTGCGTGTGTGTGTCTGTGTCGGTGTCCAGCCTGCTCGCACAAAAATACATAGCAGCTGCGTGGGTCGGGTGTGCACAGACAGCGAGGCTTCCCATAAACATCTGTGTGCGTCTCCCGCTCTGTTTCTCTCCATGTATAACGTACATCATCCGTGAAGCAAGCACGTCCAAACATGCACGCTGTGTTTCTGTCCGCGCCTGTGTCTGTGTGGGCATTTCACACGTGCGCCCAGTTACACCACGCAACCGAGGGAGAGAGAACCGTATGTGTGTGTACAGTTATCTGCGTATGTCTGCACACGTGCGTTTGCATAGATGTACACCTGCGTACAAGCGTGTGCACCATTTTAGACCTACATGTATGTATATGGCGTGTAACCAACATGCGGGTGTATATCTGTCTCCTAGTGCGGATGCGCACACATCGCCGTCTCCACGCCCACATGCGCACGTATATATATATATATATATGTATATACGTTTCTGTTCCCATATATTCATGTGTGTGTCCGTGTCTACCGACAGATATTGTGATGTAAATGCGTGAGCGTGTTGCTTGTTAGACACGCGCCAGTATATCGGTGTGCAGTTGCTACAGGTAAGGGTGTCTCGTCTCGATATGTAGATGGGGCTTCTTTATGTGTTCTTGTGTTGGGTGTGGCTGCAGCTGCCGTCGGTGGAAGCTCTTCAAAAAGAACAGGAAGACCTGCGGCGCCGCGTGGCGGAGCAGCAGGAGGCGTTAGAAGGTAAGGCTTTGCAGCAGCAGCTCCCGTGCTGGCGGCTGATACTGCAGCCATATCTGCTACTCGTTTCCATCCAAGACTTCCACCGTATTATATCACTAGGAGCCGAAGGAGTGGTCGTGCTTGTAGTCGTCGCTGCAGTAGTAGTAGTAGTAGTAGTACTAGCTGGAGTACTACTAGTAGGAGTAATGGTAGTACTAGTAATTGTAGTAGTAGTAGTAGTAGTACCAGTAGTAGTAGTAGTCAAAGTGGTACTGCAGTAGCAGTATTTTTTTTGGTAGTGGCAGGAGTAATATTAGTATTAGTAGTAGTAGTAGTACTTTTAGTAGTAGTACTGGTAGTAGTAGTAGTAGCAGTAGTAGTAGTAGTACTCGTAGTAGGATTAGCAGTGGTAGTATTAGAAGTAATAGTAATATTAGTACTCGTAGTAGTAGGGCTCGTAGTAGTAGTAGTTATAGTGGTAGTAGTAGTAGTACTAGTACTAGTACTAGTAGTAGTATTATTACAGTTGTGGTGAGAGAGTCCTCCTAACGGCGTTGAAAGTGATGGCTTGTCAGCTTATTTTCCCTTAGGGGACAGTCCAGTTGTATGTGGCCGGCTTTCTTTGTCATCTTTTCTCACTCGTGTCAGTCTCCAAGCGCGTGCTCTCTCCTCAAATGCAAAGGAACTTTTTAACAAAGGCATGCTCTATTCCCATGGATCTCTTCTGCGGCCCACACGCGGCTTTACTACTGTACACGTGCATGTGTGCGTGCAGGAATACATACGTCACACGCAAACGTACCCATCCGTAGATATTTATGCATACGCCTACATTTATATATACATATATATATATATGCATCTATCTATATGAATATGCGTACATAATGAGGAAGCACAGAGATTCCTGCATCAATTCCGCCGAATACACGTACAGGTGCCCGCGTACAGACAGGCATACATACAGATATACGCACTGATATACATGCATCCATATATCCACGCGCCTATGCACACATGCATACGGACCTATATATACACATACACATAGGTGTGTGTCTGTGTGTGTATATATATATATATATGCGCACACGAGGAAGACAGGCATATACACACATATATTTACATGCATGTATCGATATCCACACGTCTGTGTAGACTGGTGTCTGTGTACATGCATATTTATGCATGTTTCGACGCACACGTAATCTGTCTGGCTGGTCCACTCTTCTTACGTCTCAGTATATAAGTCTACTCAAGGGTATACCACTCGCGTACAGAGGTGTACATGTGAGAGTTTTCTTCTTCGTGTATATTATGACTACATATAAATATGCATGTGCAAGTGCATATTTATGATGTGTTTGCTTAGACCCCCATCTTGTGAGCGTCCAAGGGGAATTTGTAAGAGTAGTCGTCGCGACTGAAACTTGTGCTGCTGCTGCAGCTGCAGACCTTCGTCTTCGAGCAGTTGAGAAGGAGAAGGACGCACTGCAGCGTCACACTTCTTCGGTGGTACGTCCGCGTCATCTTCTTTTCTGCGTCCTTTTCTTTCCCTTCTCTCGCTTTCCCCCTCCTCTTCCTCTCCCCCTCTCTACATATGGAGGTGGCTGCACGCCTCCGCGTGTCTCTGTTGTGCCGACGTCATTTTCCCCACTTTGCCGTCTGTCTCTCTCCCTCAACCGCGCACCGCCACGGCCCTCTGTTTTTGTTCTCAGTGTCTCTCCAGCATACAGAGATAGAGCGAAGCACGTCCCTACACCTTTACAGGGTGCCTCCGTCTCAACGCCTGCGACAGTGCCTACCATCGTGCGTGTTGATTCATATGTATGGAAAGCAAACATGGTTGCATAGCCATCTACATTAAGGATATGTATAATATGCTTGTACACATACGTGTGTACATGTATGCACGTTTGTGTATGGTTTCCTATACATAAATATTTGTACATCGACTTCAATGGATGAGAAAAGTGCGGTATCCACATATATATATATATATGCACGTGTACGTATCATTATTAATATATATTTGCTTGTACACCGGTTTCAGTAGATGAAAGGAGAGCGGTTTTTATCCTCGGTGTGTGGGTCGAAACAGTCTGACAAGCTGTTTCCTGGCCTCGCTCGTTGTCGTTCGGCTCTCATCCGCGTCACCGTCTGCCCATCCGCCACATCGCGAGCGGTTTGTTTTGCAGTTCGTCCAATTTCGTGTGTAGCTGCTCGATGTCCTTGTGTCTACTAAAAGGGAAAAAAATAGAGGATCCTAGCAATGTACGTGTAGTGTTTCATACGTCGACGAAAAAAATCAACTTTGCACATATATATATATATATACATCTGTATTTGCCCGTATGCGTGTCAGTTCTTTGTGCCTGTTCATGCAAATGTATGTATGTATATATAGGTATATATAGATATAGATGTAGGTCTCGGGTCAAGAGTGTACGCACGTGTAATTCTTCAAACGTGTGTATGTATACGGGCAGATAATTTTATAAGTACGAATGTGTGTGCATAGAAATGTTCACGTGGCTCCGTGACAGCTTGCGTTTTCTTCTTTGTCCACGCGCTTATCGAATCTAGCCACGTCTTTCTCTGTATCTGCGCATGTCTGCGTGAATAAATATATATCTGCTGCTGCAGCTGCACGAGCGTGTCTCCTCCACGCGTCCCTGTGACTCTATTCAACAGTCCGGGCAGCAGTCTTCGTCCTGGCGCGGACCCACATCTACCTGTGCGTCCGTAGGTAAATTAAAATACAGCTACACAATTACATCTGTGTATCCTTACATATAGGTCCTCCTGGATGGATCAATGCACACGTATCGACTCTTCACATCTGCTGAAGGACTTATATGTATACATGCGTACGCAGAAGTACAGAAGCTGACAGATACAAACACACATACCTGTACACGTCTATATATCCATGTTATCATTTATATGTGTACACGCATGTTTGCAAAATATATCTCTACACGCGTATGTATGTACTACCGTCTGTGTACATCCTTTAAAGGGACGGCTGTAAATGTATAGGTGTGAAGACTTTTCTACTGAGGCGGGAGCCAATTTTCTGGTGCGTGTCGCATCTGCTGTGGCGTAGGAGAGCTCGCATGCACGAAGAGTAGAGGAACTCCGGCGAAAAGCCGCAGCACAGGAAGACAACTACGCAGCTACTGTGGACACGTTGTATCGTAAGTTCCAGCTGTGTTCCGGCTTTGCAAAGTAGACTTGTTCAGCCGCTGCCGGTGAAGAAAGTCTTTGCAACTTTTCCTGTTCGTGCTACTGCTGACTTGACCACGGGGTGGAGCGCTGTCGGCTGTGCTGCTGCTTTGCTGCCGTCCGAGGAAGAGGAGGAGGAGAAAAAGCACCGGAGGGACGCCGGAACAGGGAAAAATGCGAGGCAGCTCCGGAAGGAGAAGAGTCAAACGCTGCTGTTGCTGCTCGTGTCGAGCGCCCATAAATAAAGCCCCGCTTCGTGTGCTCAGTGGAAGTGGCCAGAGTGTTCAAGCTCATACCCTGCCGTCGGCGGTGTCCGCTACCGGTCTTCCGAAGGTGCAGCGGCAGCTGCTGCTGTCACTGCTCCTCCTGCTGCCGTGTCCCCGCTGTTGCTGAGGGGAGTGACAGAGTGCTGCTGCTGCCGCAACGCTGCTGCTGCAGTGCTGCTGCTGTGGTGGGAGTGCCCTGGTGTTGCCTGTGATAATGGATTACTGCGTTCCTCACGTGTTGACGTGTTTCTGCTTGCTGTGCGGCTGGTGCTGCCGCCCTTTTGCTGCTGCTCTCGCTCCCGCTGCTGCTGCTGTTGTGCTGCTACTCCTGTCGCTCCCGCTGCTGCCTGCGCGACCGTTCTCTCTTGGATAGGCTGCTGCTGAGGCTTCTCTGCTACTGCTGCTTCGACACTGCTGCTGCTACTTGGTTTCTCTCGTACGTTTCCTTACGTCAGGTTCTACGGGGGTCGCTTCGCCTGAGAGGCAGGTGCACATTATCAATTCCGATCCTACGACTGTCCCTCCGGTTGCCTTTCGTGTTCCTCCCTTCTTTGTCAAACACATTCTTTTTCCCTTTCTGCGCGGCCAGGTGCTCTACGGTTGATGAAACTCATTTTCTTTCTCTCTGTTGGTACTGCTCTTCTGTGTGACACTTTGCTCTTTCTTGTCTGTGTGGCTCTTCCTTCATCCACCTCTCTGTAGATGTTCGTGTTTACTCGTGTGCATATGCGACACGCTTTCACTAGTCTCATACGCGGTTAATCATGTGCACCTATATCTATGTGCATGTGTGTCCTTTGCATCAGCATGCTCGGGGAATAGAAGATACACAGATATACATATATATATATATATATATGTATATGTTAGGTTACGTTTTTTCGCTGCCAAGTTCTTCGGAGGAAATAAACAGTTTGTGTCCCGCCAGCTGCACTTCATCCACATTTCAGGAAGCTACACGTCCACTTCGTATGGCTTGCTGTAAATTCCGTCCCTTCCCCATTGCGTCTCGAGTTCTGCCACCAGGGCTTCCTCTTATCGATCATTTTTTTGTTCTTTTGCCTTGTCCTCTTCTCCCTTTCCTTCTCCTATCCTGCTGCTGCATGCGCGCGGGCAGGAGAGAAGGAGACGCTGCAGCAGGAGGTCCAGCAGCTGCAGAGTCGGCTGCTGCTGGCCGCCACGACAGCGGCAGCAGCAGCTAACAGCAGCCCAGGCGCCTCGGCAGAGCACCAGGTCACGCGGTACAAGCAACAGCAGCTCGAGGACGCTAACGCAGCCCTATCAGCTCAGATAGCAGAGAAGGAGGAGCAACTCTCGCGCATGCACGCGCTGCTGCTCGATGCCAAGCAGGAGGTATCAAAATCCGCACAACAAGCAATAGACAAGTGCCGGCGTTCCCGAAGTAGCTTGACATTCGATCACTAGGACGCTTTACACGTGTGTATATACATACATGTACTCGTATTCTGCGTATGTGGTGTATATACGTATATATGTGTACATATACGATAAAAGTGTACGCCGTGAACATCTGCAGGTATGTATGCGCTGTATGTATGGGTAGTATACGTACATATATATGAGTATATATGTATATACGCTTTGTGCGTACAGACTGCCGATACGTGTGAATGTCTCTCTCTATCTCTCTATCTCTCTCTCTATATATATATATATATATGTATACATACATACATAAGTGCATCTACGTGTATATATATATATATACATACAATTGTACGTGCGTGCGTTGCACGGAGGCTAGTGATATAATATATATACATGTATAGATGTGACTGGATGTATCCCCACATATATTAGTTGCGTGTACGAGGTACACATACAGCTGTATACATAATAGGTATATGAGGTGCACTTCTGAGTTGTATACCTGTACATGTATACGTGTATATCTGCGCGAGTGGGGTTGTTAGAGAAGAGGGAGGCCGTTACGCGGGACAGATACACGCATGGATTTATTACGGAAGGATCTGGTGGGGACTTTACAGAAGACCGTGTTTTCGCATACAGCAGACACGTGTACACCAGTACGTGCCTTTCTGGGTACACATTTTTACGTGTAAGCACATAAATATATATATATATGTATATATGCGGGCATTGCACAGGTTCTTTCGCTGCATATATATATATATATATGTATATGTATATTTTTACGTGTATGTGTGTAGTCAGTGCATAGCTCGTTTCGACGTACTCACGTACGTCTATATATGTGAGTATATGTATGTACTTATGTATATATGTAAATGCATGCCTAAGTACACACGCTCACGGGGATGCCCACAGTGGTATCGAGGAGACTGAAACAGAGACTAGCTACGCACCACCACATGTCCTCGACTCTATACCGCAAGCTGAACGACACAAATCTTCCCCCTAATTACATCTACATACACAAGTAGTGAAACTACATACACATATATATATATAAATGTTTGTACGTGTATATGAGCGTAGCTAGTATGTACACTGTTGTTTTGTATACTCGCTTGTCTATCCCAACACGTAAGAATACCGTTGTCGACACGTGTGTCCGTATACGACGCAGGTGTGGGTCTCTGTATGATTTTACTCCTCTTACAAGTATTGCGCTTGGCTGAGTCCCCCGAGCACCTTTTCGTGTGCGTACACACGGGGGATCCGGCTAACTCTTGCATTCACTGGGGGGGTCTCGATGGGGAGTGAGTGCTACGGGGCTGCTGTACATACACATAGCGACGTGTATGCCTCTCGCTGCAAGTACACTGACTTTTTGAGCTTCCCCAGTTGTGCACACGCACACGTGCATCCATCCGCTTTGCTACGTCCGATCAGTTACGGTAAGTTTTGCTGTTGCCGTTCAACATATGTCAACATGTCTGTGGATCCTCTGTTGCGGCGAACGTACACCTTGCCGTGTTGTACGCATTGCATTTCCATACTAGGTTGTCCAGGAGGGGCACCTCATATTGTGGTAGTTATCGCAGAGAAATATAAACGAGGGTTTACCTTGAATCCTACGGGGCGGCTGGTCTACGGATATTGTTCTACGCACATCCGCGCCCCGCCTGCTGTGTGTGTACACTCGACTACCTACGGTGTATGTACACCTAACATTCGGCTGGTGGAGTTTTTGTGACTCTCTACGCAGATACACGGGGCACACCTGTATATGGACAGACGTGTGTGCACTGCATTTGGGCACAGCCCCGCATCGCACGATTGTTTAAGCTGTGCGTATTTTCAACTATTTTGGTGGTCCCTTGTGCAGAGATGCCGCCTGCTCGCGGCGTCAGTACACTTCACAGTCCACCTGAGAGCACAGGAGGCAATGCCTCCCACCAGTGATCTACAATGTGAACGTGGCACATGCTCATTTCTTCGCGTTGCTGCTGCAGCTGGTGCTTTTTCACCTGCGAGACTGGAGGCGCTGCTGCTGCTGCGTTGTATAGCGCGACTGTTTCGCTGCCTCCTCGCGGCAGCGGTTGCTGCTTCAGTCTCTCTGTAGATCCTATCTACAGAGGTTCATTCTCCTGCTGCGACTGGTAGTGTTTTGTTGCTCTTTCTGGTGCTCCTGCTGTCTCTGCTGCTGGCGTGTCGCTTCTGACGCTGCCGAAACCCCCGGGCAGGTCGAAGAGGAGGGGCAGAAGCTACAGCACGCCTCTCGCCTTTTGCAGCAACTACGGGCAGTACGCGACGAGCTTCTACACGCACATGATATATGGACCAGAGAGGCGGAGCGGGACCGCCACAAAATGCTGCAAATTGTCCAGCAAGCCGCAGCGCAGCTCAGCGGCGGCAGCGGCGACAACGGCGCCAACCCCAGGGTTCACAGCAGCAACGAAGTCTACAGGGGGTGGAACACCTCACGGAGTGCTGGGGGCAGGCCCCGCAGGAGCGAGAGCGCTGCTGCCGCTGCTGCAGCAGCGGCCGCTTCAAACGCAGACGAACAGCTGCTGCTTTTGCATCGACAGCGAGAGATAGAGAGACTTCACACGACGCTGAAAGCAGCCAGGAACCATATTAAGGAACTCGAAGTTTTTCTCGATGAGCTGTACGTACACTCCATACTCCGCAGGCCCAGCAGTCAAAACAGCGTCACGCAGGCGTGTCTCCGCTTACACTCACGTAGGCGTGGAGGAGGCGATATACGTACATACATATATATATATATACACGAAGGAGTTCCTGAATGTGTGGGGGACTGGTAAGTACTTGTCTGAGTGCAAGTATATGACTGGTGACGAAGACGGAGACTTGTGTCGTGTATGTGGGACGTACAAAGCGTGTAGGCGCAGTACACAGAGGTGTCCCTGCGCTCACCGGTGTGCGGCAAGAAGAGAGAAGCATCTGAAGCTGCTCCTACCAGTACCTTCCCTCCTCGCGAGCTCGGCGGAAAGCTCTTATCCAACCCATATATATATATATATATATTTAGGTATATGCGTGTACGGATGCACGGTTGTGTGTACGTATTTTTACACGTACAAGTGTATATGCATAACAACGCACGTACACGCACACACAAATACACACCCAGACAGAAATAAATGTACATACATGCATATATATATATGTATGTGTATAGCCAGGCACCTATGTCCGCATGCGTGTAAGTACGCCCTACGTACCTCTACGTTTATACATATAGACCTACTGACGTAAACACACGTGTACGATCTCACGCAGGGATGTTCCACCGATGCATAAATTGTAGGTTCTGGCCTCCAGCAAATATATATCCATTTCGTGGACACGCGTCCATGACAGAAGATTCGATTTACCACTTACGTATGCAAATGGGCATGACCAAATATCTTTGCTCGTCATCCCGGAGCACACATATACACACGTATATATACGCTCCTCAGACACACTGGAGCGAGGGAGGCGGCCCGCATTTCGTCAGGCCTAACAAAGTAAAGCTGCTCCAGGCACGCATTCCTCCTGTGTTCGTTAAGGAACTGCAGTTTTTCCGACCTGCTTGCCGGTCATTTCGAGTGTGTGTCTCTCTTTAGATACGTCTTCTGGCTCTCTCTCTCTGTTTCTGGTGCACGCAGCCGCGAGCAGCTGCCGTGGAGCCGCAGTCTGCAGCACCAACAGTCTCACCGCCGCGCTGCTGGTGCTTTCGACGCGTCCCGTCGCAGTTCTCTAAGAGGCAGCCTATCTCCACGATCCCATCTTCTGCGTTATTCGGCTGCAAGTTCTCCACGGCACTGGCGCGGCGGAGACAGGGAGACGGCGTCTCTGCCGTCTCGGCGCGGCTACTCGGCGTCGTCAGTTTACGATGGAGACAGTCTTCCATCTGTAGCGGGAGAGACGCAGCGGCGGCGCAGGAGACAAGAAGCAACCTCCCTGGAGGCCGAGTTGCTGCACACGCAACAGACCAGTGGGGCCTCAACTCCGGTCCACGGAGGACAAACTGCAGGGGGCAGCGAATTTCCCCTGCCGCAGCAGCTAGCAGCCGCAGCAGCGGGCCCGAAACACGTCGCACACCACACTCCTGTTGGTCCAGCAACACCAGCAGCGGCAGCAGAAAACGCGATCCTTCGCAACGCCACCACCACACCAGCAGCAGCAACAGCACTTGAAGCGCTGCACAGCTCAGAAGCAGCAACAAAACCCGTCGCAGGAGGGGCTGCGACCAAAGCAGCACCGGGGGAGAAAGAGGAAGCAGCTATATCAGAGCAGCAGCGGCTGCAGTCTGCAGACTTAAAAGGGAGAAAAAGAGACTATGGGGTCTCTGGCGAAGACGAGACGCTTAACGAAGATCAAAGGTCATCAGAGGAAATGCGCGCATCACATGGCATGTCTCCTGCAGCAACAACAGCGAGAATGGGCAAAGGACATTCGGCGGAGTCGACTGAGACGGCTGCTATGGAGACGAGCGAGGCAGCAGCACCAGGAGAGACGGTAAAAGGAGACGGAAGGAACCTGGAGAGCAGGAGGAGGAGTAGAAGGCGAGGACACGAAGCGTTCACAGGAAGAGACACAGAAGACACAGCCGAGGAAGGCGAAGACAAGGCAGCCGCAGGCAAGGAAAGACCGAGTGAAGAAAAGGAAGGACGTAACAAGAGCACTTACACACCTGAGGACGCGAAGGGGAACACAGAAGTGCGTGCAAGGCAAGAGCAGCTTTCTCGAAGAGACTCTGCAGCTGCGGTCACCATCACCGTCGACGTCGCAGAGCAAAACCTGCGGGCACACCTGCCCTCACCGCCCAGCAGCGCCTCCGCAGCACCCGGCGGAAAGGCAGTAAGGAGAACAACTGCAGCAGCAGATGCAGAAAAAGCCGAAGAACCACGTGGTGGAGAGGAAGGAGGACGAGGAGGCGAAGAAGAACGAGGAGGAGAGGGAGGGGGAGGAGAGGAAGAGAAAGGACGCGAAGATACGAAAGAGACGGGAAAGAAGGTGAGCCACCGCTCAACGACAGAGAGAGTGCGCCGTGACGAAGAGCAGCCGGAAGCCACGAGCTCCCGAAGGCTGCCGCTGCAGCGGCTTTGGAGAAGAACAGAGAAATTTTACGCGCAGCGGAGTCAGGAGGTGCGCGAGAGTTACCCACAAAGGTGGAAGTATCCACGCTTCACAAAAACGGAAGAATACAGAGGCCCCTTATACAGTTTTGCGTTCCTCCCACCGGTGTACTTGCACGTGTGCGCACACGCACCTAAGTATCTTTCGGCGCGGAGACGCAGACTCCCAATGCTCTCCAGTCACAGAGAATAGCGAGAGTTCAGCAGCCACAGTGAATGTAGACACATGGGTTGGCACGCAACTTTCTATATCCAGTTGCGTGCGTGGAACTAGGAAGTTGCAGCTGTTGCTAAATTCGGGTGGGTTTCCGCCGCTGCTGTTCCGGGACAAAAAGCTGACGCCGCTGCTGCTTAGCTGCGGGGAGTAATGCTGCTAATGCAGCTGCAGTACTGGGCAGGTGCGGCTGTTGGTGCTGCACGAGACAGGCCGTGCTGATCTACTGCTGCTGCAGCACCACGTGAAGCCCCTGCCCTCGCTGTCGATACAAGATTCCTCGTATTTTGCATTCTGTTCTCTCTGCTTTCTCGGTGTTCGAGTTCTCCCCGGAGGCAGCTGGTACTGTCGTTCAACGACAGCATGCTGGTGCAGCTTCTCTTGACTTTCCTGCAGTCCACTCACTTGACGCCGCTTTTACGTAGAAAACTTCTCGCTTGTGTCTACGTTACAGCGAACAAGCACGGAAAGCGGTACACATTTGATTACACATCCAGAAATAGGGAGAGAGAGTTAAAGAGAGACACACAGAGAGAGAGTCTATGAGAGAAAGACAGGAAGGTACGCGACTAGTGAAATGACGTCCTTTCGTGTCAAGTGGTCCCCTGGTGTTTCCCCTACACAAAGAAGTGTATACTTAAAAGTGTACAAAGACAAAGGAAAGAGAGAGACAGCCGTTCAGAGAGAAACATATACAGAGAGACACAAAGAGAGGGAGATAGACAGCAATACCGTATATGTGTACATATATTACATATACGTATATATTACATAGAGAGGGGAACAGAAAAGCATCACGTGCCTGCACGCGTAGAGAAAGCTGTACACGTGTGTACGAGAAAGATAAAGGCGTCCCCAACGCTGCTGTTGCTGGCTCCTCTGTGTGCACATTCGCGCATTTGTTGTTCAGAAGGAGCCGGGGGGAGGCCGTTTAGATAAGAGACAACGGCGATGCGGGACGCTAACAGAAGCTGCGGCAGATGCCGCACCTGCTGCTGCTTCGGCTCCCACTTCTTTTTCTGCGCCTCCTACGACGTCGACCGCCTTCCGGTACGAGGCCTGCAGCAGTGCTGCCGCTGGTGCGTCTTTTGCGCTGTCTTCACTCGCTCTCTCCCCCTCAGCAGTTCTTTACGACCGCAGCAGCAGCACCGGCACTGCTGAGGCACATGCCTCGTGTTCTTCTTCCACGTCGGCAGGATGCAGCAGACGATGTTCTGTTGCTGCTGCTGCACCCCACCTTTCCCCCGACTCCTACTCTACCGCGCCCACCTTGTCCGATGGGCAGGTAGCGCAGCAGCAGTCGCAGTTGACTAGCGTGCAAGACGTTGAGGGCGCCGAGGTGGCCGCCGAGCCCACTGCTGCCGCCGGTGCCGACCAACGCAGACGTCTTGCAAAGGAGCAGGAGAGGAACAACGGGCTCGACACGAGGCGGAGGCCAGACGCAACAGCGGAACTGATGGATGATGGGAAAGAAGACGAGGGAGCGGAAGAGACAGAGGGGGAGACAGAGGAGAAGAACAGAAGAAAGAAGTCGTGGTCGAAACGAGAGGGATGGGACAATGATGCGCCCACCGAGACAAGCTCCAGCTTCAGTATGACGCTCTCCCCGCACATTTATCGTGCCCAAGACGCAGCCGTTGATACACACATAATATATATATATATATGCGCACATATACACGTATACGTATGTACATGCAGAGTTAGATGGGCAGACAGCTACGCGGACACACACAGATATGTGTATGTATATATATACACACATATACGTGTGTATATATATATATATGTGATGTGTATATGCATAGGTATATATAAAATGCTATCATGCGTATATGCGTGAATTTTGTTTTCCAATGTGTATGCAAATCTCTGTCTAAACGCATGTGGAGACACGTGTATTTGCACCTGTACACATTATATATATATATATATATATATATGCATACATATATACATGTATAGACATGCATACATATGAATACAGATGTGTTCATATAGAGAGGAAGTGATTCGCATAGACGTGTATACTTAATATTGCTTTGGAGGATATGGGTGACTCCGCCACACCGTCTCCAGTCCTCTAGATCCCGGAGGGAGAGTACCACGGGAGCAAACTGAAGACGCCAAGTAAAGCAGCAAGTCACCGAAAATGCCTGCCAGCAAGACAGCGCCACCGCGGCAGCGTCCACATACCAATACGAAACACGTTTCTCGGAGTGCATGAACGAATATTTAGACACGCTTCTACACGGGAAGTATATATATATATATATATTGCAATATATACGTCTTATAGGCATATATACATACACGTGTGTACACTCTATATATATATATATATAGCGTTCGCCTGCCAGTACGGGAAAGTACTCTTTTGTGTGCGTGGAGGAGTACGTATTTGTGCGTATTTATGAAGATGAACTGTTTCCCTTTATGTAGATATACGTATATATATTGATATTATATATGTACCCTACCGTATATGTGTATTTATAGTGTTTGTATATATATAGTGTACATATATACACTTCTATGTGTATACATATATATAAATATATACACATATGTATAGTTAGTATCCTTAAACCAATACGGAAAAGTCTCCTCCACGTGCGTGTAAGAGTACTTATGTCTGCATATTGCCGAAAGCGAGTGCTTTTTTACAAACACACCTATATTAATATGTATTTTATTTATATCTTAAATATGTGTGTGTGCAGTGCATATAATATATGTGGATGTAGACACGCACGTATAGGAACACGTATACGTATATATAGATATACACATATGTATTCAAGGTCCGCATTCCGATACGAAAACACTCCTTTGTGTGCGTGTGCGGGCACAAGGACACGCACGTATTCGGGAAGGAACTTTTTCACATATATATATATATATATATATATGCATATCTGCATTAAATGTACATCTTACCATAGGCATGTGTATATATATGTATGTACACATACGTAACGATATATATATATATATATATATTTTGTGCGTGTTCTTGCCCTTCTATGTGCGTATCTACGAAAAAGAACTGCTTTTCCAGATGTGTGTACACATGTACGTAATTCACTGTTAAGTGTATATCTTAGTTATATCTCTGTGTGCACTTATACTATGTGTACATACATATATATATATATATATTCTGTTTATACGTAATATATACGTGAATGTTTACCCTGTAGCTAGCAGGTGCGTGTGTGTGTGTGTGTACACGTTGAAGCTTGGCCATTTTTCCAGAGACTGGGTTATTCTCTCCCCTTCCTTTTTTTTATATACGACTCTGTGGCGCTGAGGTATATATTTCGGCGTCTGAAAAAACACGTGCCTGAGGGCCTCTAGCAGTACACACACCCGTGTTGGGGTGTATGTGTGTTAAGATTTTGCACGTTGACATTTGGGTACGCTCGCACCAATCTTCTTTAGAAAAAAAACTGAGCCGCTTGGGGGGTGACTTTTTTATTGGTTTTCAACGTCGCAGCAGCTCGGGCATGTTGTCGTCGTATCTGCCGCAGGTTCCTTTCTCGTGGACGTGACCGCGGAGAGCAGCGAAGGGGAACGCGACGCGCATGCTCCCCACTTAACGAAGTGAGCAGCAGCCACGCTCTTCGTAGCAGTAGTAGCTGGGTTTTCTCACGTGTATATATATATATATATAGGTGCGACTTGCATAGCTGTCTGCCTCTGTAGTAATAAGCCTCTATTACACGCAGAGATGCAGCCGCACACATAGACGTGGCTGGTCTGGTTGTGGTACTCGTGCGCGATTGTTCAGCAGATACGCCTGAGTTCTTGCGTATGAACATATGCGTGCGCTTGCGTTGCTTCTGATAGAGGAGTGCGCGTTTCACGTGTGTATACGCATACACTTCTATATCTGTCGATATATAGAAGAGAGAGACACAGAGAAATGTATCAGTCGAAATACTCTCTTCATACTTAAACTTGTGTCTGCGTGAGCTGCTGGTTGTAGGTGTTTCATGTGTCTCTTTCTGTCCCTCTCTAGATATATGCATATATACATAGGCGCATATACCTATCTATCTATCTATATATATATATATATATATATCTGTGCGCAGAATTATTTATATAGACTCGCATCTGGATTTACGCATTTAGGTGTTTGTCATATATATATATTTTACAACTAGAATCTGCATATTACCACTGTGCATTCGGCTATATTTATGCACACAAATGTGGATGCGTAACAGACGTCCAGCGAGAACCTACGTATACATACACGTATATTCGTGTATTGTGTAGGTGCACTCAATTTATTTGGGAGACTTATAATCCTGCAAATACATATGTATATATATGGTATACTACACGGAGTCTACATATTATTATATAAAACATACGTACATATACGCAATGCTATTAGGGAAAGCATATGCGTGTCAGCCTCTACGCTGGCATTTAGAGAGATCTCCGCCAATTCCGCCCCCCTCGCGTGGGACTCAGTGCGGGGTACAGCACGTATAGTTTTTGCATGCGTCATCTCGAATAAACGCTCCTCTGCAGGTTCCTATTCTTTGCTGTCGCTCGTGCTGTTTCCTCCATTTTGCTGCTGCTCTGCTGCTGCTGGTGTTGCTGTCGTTCCGCCGCTGCTGCTGTCGCCCCCCGTGCGGCCTTAGCAGGAGATCTGCTGCCTCACGGGGGAGCCGCTTGCTGTCTCGCCCATCTTCAGGCCGAGCAGCGACGCGGAAACAGCATTTGCTGTTGCATGCAGAGTCCAGCCGCAGCAGGCGTGAGGCAAAGAAAAAACGAAGAACTCGTGCGAGGCACACAGGTCTAGAGAGCTCGCCTTCAAGCAGTGGTGCTTCTGAGATGTCGAGAAGCACGCACCGAAGACAGAGGAGACAGGAAGCGGCCAAGTCAACGCGGGGTCACTTGCGCCGGGAGCAGCAGCAGCTTGTGGGGGGGACGCAGGCGGAGAGACACGGACGAGCTGACGCTGCTGCGAGAGTCGCGGCTAGAAGGAGAGGACCCGCAGCCCCTTCCAGAGTGTCGGCTAGCCACAGGAGTCTTGCGACCATTCCGTCTATCTCCAGCCGAACGCTTTCGCCTTCGCATCCGACGAGTCCACATGGGGGAGGCGACGGCGAAAGCAGCAGGAGCAGCAGCAGAGTGCTTCTGTCTTCTGAACGACGCACGCCTGCAGCTACAGCTGTGCCTGTCTACGGCAGCAGCGCAGAGACAGCAGCAACTTATCCGCGCAGCCGAGCAGCAGCAGCAGCACGTGCTGCACTCGGTTGCAACGCGGAGAGCAGCAGAACAGCTAGCAGCAGAGAGAGCATCAGCAGCAGGAGCAGAGCATTAGTCAATCTCGAAACTCTTTCGTCTCGTCTATCGAAGGCTACACACACTTCTTCAAGGCCATACTGTGGTGCTGCGCTTTCGGAAAGGAGCCTCACTCGCAGCAGAAGAACTACTGTTTCTCTCAACGATCCCGACTCTGCCAGGACAGCAAAACGCCTCCTGCGAAAGCCTGCCACTGCGCACCAGGGCTCCGCTGCTGCTGCTGTTGAAGAAGCTGCCAGAGGGGCGCAGAGGTCGGCTGCTGCTGCTGTTCCTCGACAGCTTCTCTCCACTCGCGAAAAAACTGCGGCTGCCGTCCTCTCTTCGCTTTCTCTTTCTTCGCATAAAACAACATCGCCCTCTGGTTCACGGCAGCGCCCCGTTGTTTCTCTTTCTCCAAGACAGTTTTTCTCTGACACACGTGGCCTTCCCGTTGCTGCTTCCTCTCCTGCTGTTGCTTCACAGATCAGGGACCCTCGCTCTTACACGGCTGCTGCCTCTCGAAAGGAAATCCTAGTCTCGTCTCCACGAGAGTCTCCTACTGCTGCTGCGTCGAGACGTTTTCTCTCGCACATCGATAGCGAGCGTGTCGCTGCTTCCTCTTCCTCTGCTGCCCCTTCGTCCCCTGCTGCTTCGTCTTCGTCTGCCGCTTTTTCTTCCACTGCTGTTGCTTCTTTGCCTGCTGTTGCCTCTTCCCCTTCTGCTGCTTCCTCCAGTTCTGCTGCTTCTCCACTTTCAGCTGCTGCTTCTTATTTCTCTGCTGCCGCTGTTTGTTCGCCTGCTGGGTCCTGTGTCTCCTCTGCGACTGAGGTATCCTCCTCCTCTGCTGCAGGTGCTTCCTCTTTTTCCCCTGCTTCTTTTCGCTGCACTTGGAACTCGCTGTCGCAGGGTTCGCACCACGGCTTGCCGCGTGATAATCTCTCGGGTAGACAGCTACCGCCGCAAGAAGCTGCGTTGTCAAGAGACCCACAACCACCCAGCAGCAGCAGCCGCACCAGCAGCACAAGCTCGTCTGAAACAAGAACCTTTTTTGCTGCTGTGAAATCTGCTGCGGCTGCAGTCTCTGCGCCCACTCTTGCCAGCGCACACACTATTGCTGGTGGTGGTGCTGCTGCTGCTGGGGGGGGGCATGCTGCTGAGACTGTCCGAGTCGTTGCTGCCGCTGTTGACGAGGGG
Organism: Sarcocystis neurona; assembly: GCA_000727475.1. Lineage (NCBI taxonomy): Eukaryota > Apicomplexa > Conoidasida > Eucoccidiorida > Sarcocystidae > Sarcocystis > Sarcocystis neurona. The sequence continues at coordinate 6,989,332 of KL647289.1, read as the reverse complement.
ACCGCTTTTTCTGCGCCCTATTCTGCCTTTGCCGCTTCAGCTCGTCTACCACGTGCTCCTGCAGGGGAAGCGGAGGCAACGGTCGCATGCAGCACGAGTGCCCGAGCTAGCAAGCTGCTCCACCATACGACCTCAAGACACAGAAAGTCGCACAGGTATCCATATATATTTAGAGAAGAGAAAACTACGAGAGAGCGGCAGCAGTTCCGATTCGGTGTGGATGATTGCAGCAAAGAAGATGAACAGTGGCAGCTCTCACCTCCTCCGCAGCGGCACACGTCTCTCGCCGGTTCGCGTGCTTCTTCTTTTTCTTCTGTGGAGCAGCAGCAGCAGCAAAACCGTAAGACGCTGCAGCGACGAGATGCCGGACTTTCAAAGCAGCAGCGAGAAGACCTGCAACGGCGGTGGGAAGACCACTCGCAGCATCTGTGGGAAGAGCAAGAGTGGAGAGAGCAGCAGCAGCAGCAGGAACAGCGAGACGGGGAGCAAGAGCAGCGGCGATGGCAAAAACAAGAGCAGAAGCAGCAATCGGTCGACATGCAGCAGGATTACCAGCAGACGCCGCAACAACGGGAGGCGCAGCACGGTGTAGATCAGCGGAAGCATGTAGAACCCCTGTCCGACAAGGAAGGGAAATCGCGGCAGGAGGAGCATCAGCAGCAGCAGCTCCAGCAGAGGTGGAAGACGCATGCAGAAGAAGAAAAGGAGAAACCACATCTGCTACACAGACACAGCGGAATGCAGCCTTCCTCAGTGTCAAACATTAGTCGAGCCCCTTCCCTAATATGGTCTTCCAGTCAGCAGCAGAAGCGGCGAGAACCAGAGCAGCGGTACGTGCTGCAGCAGGAGCAGCAGCGTAAGCAGCTGGCAGGGGAGGAAGAAAAGGAGGATGACACATTCCAAGCTGTCAGTCGTCACGTAAACGCTGAGTGTCGGTTAGGCTCTGGCAGTTGCAGAAGCAACGCGATACGTTGTAAGGACAGCAGGAGTCAAAGCGAAGTAGAAACGAGCAGCAGCAGCAGCAGAAAGAGAAGGCTTGGCCACAGCAGCGGTTGCAGCAGTAGGGTGCTTGGCCATAGCGGCAGCAGTACTATCGCGGTTGAGAAAAGCAGCAGCAAAGAACCTGGATACAACAGCAGCAGTAACACGCTGAAAAGGGGCAGCAGCGGATGGATTCGGAGAGACAGCAGCAGCAGAGGGAGAAACGAGGAGAGTTGCGGGAGCACACACCTGCTGCAAAGCAGCAGCGGACAAGACGAGAGGATCAGCAAGAGCCAAGCTCTCTATCTCAGCAAGCTGCACAGGGAAGAGCATCGAGTTCTTGATGACGCGACTGTGGAAGAAGACAGTACTGGCGCGCTTCCTGTGGCTTCCTCCGAGCACGAGCAGAGACAGCAGCAGCAGCGACAAGAACAGCAGCAGCACCCTCGACAACAACTAGAGCAACAGCAGCGACAGCGCCAGCAACGAGCGGAGAGATCACCTGTTGACGCCCCTGCAGTAGCACGTCCTGCCTTTGCTCTCTGTCCTCAGGTGAGCGCTGGCTCTGTTACGTCTTCACTGTAGCACCCCGTATTCAACTGTGTGCTGCTTTCGTCCCGCTGCAGAGATTCGCTTCTCCTGTGCATGCGTCTCGGCTGGGTTTTGCACTTGGTTGACATAGAAGAACGCTGGCCCCAAGCTGTGTCCTGCATGCGTAAGGGCGCGCAAATAACCACGCAGATCTCCATCAGGTGGTACACCTCGCTGTCTGTCCTAGGGAATGACTGCTACGGAGTAGGAAAGACGCTGCAGGCATAAAGTAATGCTCTGTGTGCATCAGGCGTTGCACTGCGTGCCTCTTCAAAAACGCTGCATGCCTACATTGCAAGCCAGACAATCAAACTTTATTAAGAGACCCGTATACACGTATATATGGGTATGGTCCTACGTGTGTGTACACTTTTTTTTTCGTGTAGCACATACAAGGAATCGCGTGCACGAAGGAAAAAGCTGCTGTATTAAGTAGGCGGCTGCACGCAGAAGATAAGACAAACGGGCATGCCTGCGGCACCTCACTGCATGCACTAGGGAGACCCTTGCACGACGGGGGACGACGCCCTGTGGTCAGCAGATGTAAACGTGCAAGCGCTAGGTCGATGGGGAAATGCATTACGTGGTCAAGCGCTGTCTCGACCGCAGAAGGCATCAGTGCTCCGGTCAGGCGCAGAACTTCCTTTGCGCTAGAGTGGTCGCTGCATGCAGTTGGTAACCCTTCGCAGGTTCCTCTTTATTGCTGTCACATGTTTTTGCCCCTCCTCTGCGGGTGGTGGAGGTCTCTTCGAGCAAGCTCGCTTTTCTTGTACACGCGCGTATCCGTGGTGATTGGCTGCACATGCGACTTCTTCTTTGATGTAGGCCTCCGCGTCTCCGCTGCATACGTTTGACCGGTCCGCGCACGCACCTGGCAGCCCTGGCTCCGCATTCTGTGGCCGCCAGCTGTCCATCAGCAGAAGCAGCGGCAACTCCGGAGAGGATGCTCCGGTAGCAGGTCGACATCCACTTCTGCATGCAGCAGGCCGCCGAGACGTGCACGTGTCTGCCGCGCACGCAGCGGCAGGATCCGTCAGTCCAACCGGATCAGCGGCTTCATCGAGACGTCTCACGACCACTGTTTTTTCAAAAAGCTCCTTGTTGAATTCCTTTCCTGCCTCGTCACCCTTCTCGTCTTCCTGTTCTTCAAAAAAGAATCGTTTCCCCTTGCACGAACGAAAGTCCGGATGAGTTGCTGCCGGGGCTGTCGCTGGTGCTGCGTGTCAAACCGTAGCAGTTGTTCCTGCCGACGCTGGTGACCACCTGCCAGGACTGACTGATGCTGCCAGTCGCAGCAGCGGCTTGACCGGTAGATAGAGACTCGAACTCCTGCAGTAAGAAGAACTGCATCCCCCCCATGCAGCAGCTGATGCATCACGCACTTTCTCACCGCAGCAGGGGACACAGAGCTGCACTGCAGACCTATCGCTGCCTCCGCGGCGGGCAAGGGCGGAAGAGCAGCAGCAAGATTTTAAGCAGTCACTCATATTATACAGAAGAAGAACGCAGAAAGACCAGGATTACAGGGCCGCGGCTGCTGTTCTGCTGAGCCACCGAAGTGGCACGAACAACAGCAAATCACTGTGCCGGAACGCCCTTGTAGACGCCGGCCGCCGCAGAGCGCCCGTCGGCAGGTGCACTTCACGCGGAAGCAATACCGGCAGCAGCAGCGGGCGAAGACGAGCCGCGGTGAAGCAAGTGTCACGTAAGCAGCGAAGAGAACTGACGCAGCAGCAGCATCATTTCCTGGAACCGTCCCGAAAAAGATATGCGCCTCTTTTCTCCTGCACCTTCCAACCAGCGGCACTCGCAGCAGCATTCATGGAGCAGCAAGAAGACGGACAGCCTAAATACTAAAGAGCAACAGGTCGACGTATTCTTTCACACGAAGTCGCGCCCGTGCACTTCTCGC
>KL647289.1:6872628-6985346 GCA_000727475.1 Sarcocystis neurona | reverse complement strand
GGTGCCTTCTGTGCACTCGCGAACTGCCAGTTACAGTTGCTGCTGCACGGACACACGGATGCCGCATTCTTCTACGGCGTGCGCTTCAGTCACCATTTCCTTGGCAATGCATAAAGGATCGTCGGTGGCATTCTTCTACTGTTGCCTGGACGTCTGCTGGAAGACGCGCGTGTCGCTGCTATCTGCAGGGCTTTTCCAAAGGCTGCTCTTTTCTGCTGCGTGCGCCGCCGTGCAGGCTGGCGACTGCTGCTGTGCGCTGTTACTCTTTGTGATTTGCTGTGCACTCCCAAAGCAGCTGCAAAGCCGGGCCCATCTCCGCAGAAAACATCACTCTTGCTGCTACGTCCTGCTACTCTTTCTCCACGTTGCTGCTGCTGACCTCATTCAGATTCTGATTCGCTGCTGCTACGACGCTGCGTGCATCATCCTGAGCTGCTCCTGTGGGGGCCTGTTTTGTTGCGACTGCCCTACCTGCTGCAGAGACATCTTTTTTTGCACTGCTCTGCCAACGGATGGTCTTGCTGCATCTGCGTGCAGAACTGAGCAAACTTTTGCCGAGGCAGCTGCTACCTGTCTCCCTTGGTGGTGCCATCCGCTCCTGCGTCGTTGTACTTTTCTTTGCTGCTTTTCTGTCCATTTTCTGTGGCCTTCGGCGTCGAAAGCGCGAACGCGCACGTGCTGCAGAATGCGAGCGCCGGTGCGAGCGAAGACCATTCAATATTTGTAGGAGCACTTAACAAAACGAATTCGCAGAAGAGTAGCGGCGCTCTAACACTACGCAATCACCGGTGCGCTTCCTCGCAGCAGGAGGGCATCGACGTCACCACTGTTCTATCCTTAAAGCGCTGAGAGACACAGATACGCGTGTATGTATATCAACTCCCAATGAATGTACGTATGCACACGCATGAGTGGCATATACGTATATTCATATGAGTTTCACGTAGCAGGACGTGATCAGTTGCAGTCAAGGTCCCGCTACACGGATTCGAGGAGACGTGTGTGTCCAAATATATGGAGTTCTGTATGTCTACGTGTAAACGGATAATCATTCGTCCGTACGACCACACGGGCGTATGTGTGACTCCCTGCATGCACACGAACCTGTGTTCGGCTCAATATGTGCAAATACATGTATATCAGTTTATTCACGAACTAGCAACCGTCCGTACATGTAAGCTGTCCCGTACGCCCACGCATGTGCGAGACCATCCGGATGGTGTGTTCACTAGAAGGTACTCATATTTATGTCCTCGTGGACTAGTGGACACTTGCAATACGACAGAAAATATTTCCTCTAATCCCAAGGGCACACTCAGCGACTAGCTCTCGACACAGGCGCAGCAGGAACCCGGCTGCCGGCACCTCTGCATACGCTGGTTCCAGTAGTTGTTTCTTGTTAGCTTAGCGTCGAGAAGCAGAGAAACACTAGCAATCTTGGGACGTCTACTCGTAGCCCCTGTTTATTTCATATACATCTGTAGTGGTGCGACTTGCACAATTCATGGAAATGGCCTTGCGGCACATACACCGAGTTACTTGTCCACGTAAATGCATGGGCTTGACACCGTTCATCTGATCACGTATGTATATATATTTGCGTGATTACGTGTGAACACGAGGCCACGTGCCTTATTCTGGGTTCTTGGTAGCGCGAAAATCATCTCAGCTCCACAACCGAGCTGTCATCGTTATATGATTTTGCCCAACGTCAACATCTTTTCAGGCCGTCCACTTTAGATCAAGTTAGTGGCGCGCGTCTGACACCAGGAGAGGAAACACTGTCGTAATCCGGTAAACTGGACGCTGCGGAGCCTAAAAATCTACATCTGCGAAGCAACAACAGTGTCCCTGGCAACAGCCTAACTGGGGCACGGACAGACGGTTGGTGCAGAGGGCTACGTGGGGCCGCTTTGGTGTGCGTGCTTTGTATAAAACGGACTGAGCTCCTTCGAATGTAGTGCGGGCATGCAAGACGTCTTTCTTCAAATAGCTGATTCGCATAGTGACTCGCATACACGATGTCCACTCGCCGCCAACACTGAAAGTGCTGAAGCGGTATCAGCGTACATTTTGATAAAGATACCGGAGTGATGTGTCCTATGAAATGCATCATGCTTCCTTTGATACAGTACATGCGTTTGCCAAGTTAATGGATTCGGAGCGATTCATATGCAGATACAGTCCGCATTCGCTTCCGTTGCACGGCTCTCAGCATCTACAACATTCAGCCTGTGCGCAGCATCCCACACTGGCATGTACAAATGATCAACTTTCCCATCGTACGTGAAGTTTCCAGCCCATTCCGCCTGAGTGTAGTGGAAAACAAGGCACTCAGTGCCACTACCATGGCACACGTGTGCAGTACAATCCGTAGTCTGTCTGGACACTATGTGGCACCCCAAATCTACATCACCTTCGAAGCGTGAACAGTCTCCCTGCTAACATCCTTCCTGGGGCAGGAACACACATGCAGGAACCACGTATTTTCCCACGTTCTCGTCACCATCAATCTTCATTCGCCCCGGGTGTTCACCCGTAGGATGCAGAAGGTGATTATATCCCACCTTCCCTCGACGGTCAAACCTCATCCCCCCATATATCAATTTCGACATCTGTGGAACTGTCCGAGTCCCACTTTATGCCCTCCGAGACACTCCTCTAAAATGCCGAAAGGTATTGCTTAATCCCATCAGGTGTCGGTTTGATCGCTTTTTCTCCGACCTTCCAGTTCGCGGGACAGACCTCTCCGTATTTTTCGTAGTGCTGCAACGCATCGAGCATACGGAGGGCTTCTGGGGCGCTCCTGCCCAGGGGCAGGTTATTCACGAGACTGTGCTGCAGCACTCCATTTTTATCGATGAGGAAAAGACCCCTAAAGGCCATCCCTTCAGGATGGAGAACGCCGTAGTCTGAAGCCATTTTGCGGGATACGTCCGCTAAGAGGGGGAATGAGACCTTTCCGATTCCCCCGTCTTTCGGCTCCTGATTTCTCCACGAATTGTGAACAAATTTGCTGTCCACAGAGCAGCCGAGTAACTCGCAGCCGCGCTTCTCGAACTCGGAGGAAATCTTGTGGAATGCGAGAATTTCCGAAGGGCACACATATGTGAAGTCAAACGGGTAAAAAAATAGTATAACGTATTTTTTCCCTTTGAACTGCTCCAGTGATATCGTGCTGAAGCTACCATCAGGCATCACCGCCTCAGCCTTGAAGGCTGGTGCCGCCTCACCGATTTGAGGGTATCCCATGTTTTCCAAAAGTTCTCAGTCAATGGGGCAACGACACAAAAAATAACGAAAGGAACTGTCTGGAAACCGAGGGTGCAATTACCCTTCGCCGTACCACCGTGTCAACTCCGACAGCTGGAACAGCAACGATGGCAGTTTGACTACTACGCCTGTCGAAATACGGCAGCCCCTTAAATAACAAGCATTAAATTAGGACATCAACAATAGAGGAGACGAAGTGACAAGATGCTCCGATAATGCAAGAGAAATACCGAAATGATGGGAGCGTTGTGCCACCGAGACGTGGGACACCCGAGTCCGCACACCGCCAGCGGCAGTTCCTCCACCCAGACGTGGTAGAGCGTTGTCTCCCACAGAGGAGGCACAGCCGTTGTTCCGACACGTTGCTAGCTTCCGTAGGCCTCCTCTACCGACGCGATCTGCTGATGTAAACTGGGTGCGTCTTTTTTTGGCTCGCTGCGCACGGATTCCACTGTAGAAGACACTACCGTGGAATTCCATGTGACTAACGGGGTACTGTGTTGGCGCGTGTGCAAAAAGATAGGACACACCGAGGTCTTCCCGGCACACGACGTCTGATTGTGATTTGAAACAGCCTCACCTCCCCTAACGAGCGCACCATTCGCATATGGTGACAAAAGGATTTCTTGAGGGACATTTCAGGTCTGAATGTCCTCTCGCCATCTGATGGTGACGTAGGAATTTCTTGAAGAAAATTCGAGGTTTGAATGTGTTCAGAGACAGCCTCACTACCTCGTGATCGTTCCGCCCTCTTGAAGCACTTACAAAGTCTGTTATCACCGCTGTTCGAACAGAAGTTCGGTAAGCACAACGATTCAATACTTGGCATTCTTTTTTCCTACTTGGTTGCCCGAGGGTAATTCAGAGCCAAAGCACGTACTGCGCAATCATTCCGCATCCAGAACAAGTACCCTGGAGGAAACCAAATGTCTTCACAGAGAGGGAGCGCCGGTGCGACGGTGTGACGAAGATGTCGAACGCCGACAAAGAGTGGTATTCCCCGGTATTCCCACACCACCGCACGCTACAATGCGCAAGCTTAAACTAAACATGAGAGATCGACGTAGGCGTTGCCAGGATCTTTTGAAGAATAGTGTGTATGTCTGTTGAATGCAACCACTCCCTGTAAGGGCGGCACTAACTCACGCTTACGCCAGTCAAACAGGTATGAATGGGTGAATCAGGGAAGTGGTAACATGCGTGTTACACTTCCGTGTGCGGAGGCTATGTTGACGTTGCACTGCTGCCTAACCGATACTTCTTGCAGGGAGTCCGCCGTCCACAGTATGGCACGGCCGTTAGACCAGCAGCGGCGGGGTACATCACGAGTGCACGGCTGAACGGCGGGGACAGCTTGTTCACGTTATTAGGGCGTAGCACGTACCAGCTAATCTACTGCCCAAGTTCAGAGGAATACGTTAACTACCAATATCCTGGCACAGCTACATAAAACACTCCGACTTCGAATGATTGTTGCAGTGTACAGGTGGTACAAGGTACCGTTTCCTGCGACCTTGCCCTCCAGCTGAGCTGCCTTTTTGATTGTCGAGGTATGCAGTGAAAAGCTCGCTGTGGTCCATGTCATACGACGTGACACCGACACGGAAGACCCTTGCCACGACCTACTATAATCCCTGCAGTTAAACTGCTCTCTAAAGTACCGCGGCTATTTCTGACGGCGAGGTGCTGGTCTACACCTTTTTGATAATTCTCCTACTAACGAGGCGGCTTGCTACTAAAGAATTAGTACGTCCCGAGCCTCGTTGCGCCCCAGGCGGCGCCCCCGCCTGACAAGGGCGCGAAGGCTAGTCGTTATCAACACGTTTCTTTGGCACGGCGCCAACCTGAGACAGCTTTTACGGGTTCAGCTCGGGGTGGCAATTCTGCGAGCAAATGAGGAAAAGCACATTAAAAACACCGTTTCATTCACAATGTTACACGCTGTGATACTGAAGACGACACCGTGTGGAAGTATACCACGACGACACAGCTCCATAGGGAGTGCGTGTTCAGTGGCAGATCCTGGGCAAAATTTGTGCCTCATCAGCTGGTCTATAGCTGCCGGATCGACGCATTCCCCCGCACCACAAAATTTCCTAGCGGTAGCGGGGCACTGGCCCTGTAGCCCTTCTCACTGCTTGTTTTCGCGGATCGGGTGCATCGAAAAAGAGTGAGTACCACAAAGCCCTACTGCACTAAGTCGCTTTGGTGTTCCTAGTTTTTGTTGACTATCCCCACTGGTACTGCACTAAGTCGCTGCGGCGTTTCTAGTTTATGTTGACTATCTCCACTCCGCCAGTGATGATGGTAGTTGTCTTCGACAGGAGCACACTACCAGAAGATCGCGTACTGTACTGACGTAGATACGCCGCCAAACAGCGCGTTGGTGGGGGTATTATAAAGCAAGGAAGTTTAGAGATTGGCGGCAGGCTGAGATACAAGAACTCCATGCAGTGGCACCGGTATGTTTTTTCGAAGCGTAGTGCAACGGAGGACACGCAAACTTCGTCATGGCCTCAACATGACGTGAAACAACCCAGCATGCGCAAAAGCCCGAAAGGCCCAGAGCTAGGCTCTGACCCTGGTGAAACGGCGCAGAAAGCAAAAACTGCCTTCACTTGTTGAATACGCGGACGCCACCACAAAATATCAACAACTCGCTTCGGGTACAACGCTTGAACAAGTCCGTGGGTCAGCCACACAGCAGACAAAGATACGCGAATCCCACGCAGAAATGATTGTGCATGAACACAAATAACGCAGGCTCCCATTTAAAGAAGGAGCAGACGCCTGCTAACGGTTTTTTAACAAAGACTCATGCTTCCGGATGGGAGAGGCTCGGTGATACGGAGAAATTGGTAAATGTCGGATTTCGCTTAGCAGCAGTACACACTGTTCGACACAATGCAGTCCCGGACACGGAACGCACGCACTTGGTGACAGCGGCACTCCTGGGCGTCGTAGAGCTCACACTTAATCCATTGTGGAAGGCAACCCAAGACACGACAGGCAAAAAATTCGGTGCGCAGAGGTTCTCTAACGTTCCACCTGTACTTAGAATTGTGCGAATGCAGCGTCCCAGTCTCCGACGACATGGGAGGAAGCCCCGAAACGTCAGAGCAGTGGCCTGGCACTGTCCACATCTGTTAGAAGAGCCGCGTACCCACGGAGAATTTCAAGCTGACGTAGTTGGAAGAATGGTCCTCCCGCCTATTCTACTCCTGCTGTGGCCAGAAAAACCATTCACAGTGCACTGCCGCCGAAACACGGCAGAGCAGTCGCATCGTGGTCAATCTCGCTTCGACATTCCAAATCAGACAGCTCAACGGAAACGGAGCGAATGATGGGAGCAACACACCAGTAAGCAACCGCGGAGCAAAGGGTGGCAGCAGAGCACGCACTACAGAGCGGCAAGTCAGCACCAGAGTCGTCTTAACAGCTGTTGATATCTCCCTAGGCAAGTGCGGAAACACAGCATCCTAACAATTTCTGTGCTGGTCCGGTACGCTGCTTTACAAGCGAACGCCACGTGGTTGAGCAGGCCACAACGGACGTATAGCATAGGAGGCACTCTGGTGAGACCTAACTTCTTCTGTTAGCTCATGGATTGTCAGCGTCGGTAGTTTTTGTAGATGAACCGAACAATCCTGTAATCGGTTGTGCAAGCCAAGATATCCACCCTGCATAGAATACCACATAACCCACAATGAGGATGACAGAATGACAGACGGGCTTATGTGCACCAGTGCCTAATCACGCGCAGGAAGGCTAATCAGACGCGTAACTTCATCCCCATGATCACGCGCAAAAGGGCTAATCAGACGTGAAACCACATCCCCCTCATTGGTGTGCCTGTGCCAATGCACAATTCGAGTACACAGTAGCGTACGCGTGCACGAACGTGCCTACATGCTTATATGCAAGCGCCGAGACGCAAACATGCATAACACGCCGGGACGCAACCTTCCGCAGGAGCCAGCTGGTGAAATAGCGTATGCAAATGAGTTTCTCGGCTGCAGAGCACACGCCTAAGAAATCTTCGACCGTTCTGCAGCCTGCAGGCGCCGGGTGCACGTGCAGCTTTACAGTTGTGTGGTAACCAATCGCAGTTTTTACGTGCTTCAACCATACGTTGTGGAAATAGTGGCAAACCACACAAAACAGCAATTATTGGAAACTTTTAGTTTAATGAAGGCAAAGAGTGGACGCACCCATGCCTGGGTTCAGATTGACGTCTATGTCTTGTCTAGCGTGGTGCTCGTGCGGGAACACGTGGCCGAGAAGACGATCATTTTCCGCTTGGAGCTGAAGAATTTGCGCCTAAAAGCAAACGAGAACACTCAACAACAAAAAATACACTTGCAGAAGCGCCGCAGAAGTATGTACCGCAAAAGATGGTAAAATTATCCTTCGACAATATATTCAGTAGAGCTTCAGGTTTTGGTGAGCTCCCTGAAAAGCACCTTCAGACCAAATGTGCACATATGTATTCGGCATTCGAAGTCGCTTCAGCACGGCCAGTGACAGGCAGGCACGAGCGTGAAGCAAGGAAAGTGGCAGTGCTTCGGTTGTATCGGCTTTTTTTGTTAGCTCAACCGGGCCAACGTGCCCGTCAGTCCCATAGCGATAATGAAGACCGCTGCCCAACAAGGCTGCTACGTGCCCAGAGCCGGTTTAGTAAGTGGCATAACTTAGAGTAGATGGATCTTCTCGAATGTTTTCTCCACTCTGCATTACCACTGAACAACAGACGGCCTGCGCATGCGCTACCTGACTCCAGCGACGGCCACGACAGATACACGCCTGCGCAGGTGCGCGGCTAGAGTATGCCCATATCTATGAGCACGCAGACACGTATGTGGTTTGTGCTAGACGGATACGGAAACAAACATTAGCCTTGAACCAGTGTGACGTCTTCAGTGCGGACGCCTGCCCAGTCACAGATTCGCGGCCGCACACATACCTCGAGTGTACAGAGTCGTCCCATCAGTTCACGCTCTTTGGCTGCATCTTTGCGTACACTGCGCGTGTACTCGAACCCCAGCGCCACAGCTGCGGCAACACACGGGACCACATGGTAGACTTAATGGGCAACGCCTTCGTCCACGGTGTTCTGCCGCTGCGGCTCTGAATGATGTATCTACTTCTGTGTCTCCTAGTGTTTTTTACTCTCCCTCTTGGATCTACATGCTCTGCGTAGCAGTCCTGCTTTGCTTCTGCCCACATCGGTAGTCAATCGAGCAGTCGAAATGGAGCTGGGTGCCGTACAGGTCTCTACGCAAATTCCAGAAAAATTCAGTCTGTGTGGTTGACTACGGTGATACAGCACGCGGAAGGGCGCTAAGACGGTGGTACAGTAAAACCCGTCGAAACCCCGCCACAGTAGGACGTAACGACAAGACCACCCGAACCACGAGACCACGCTACGCCGGAGGAGCTCAGCGCCAGCAGTCCTCTCCAACAAGAATGACGGGGTTTCCGCATAAGACGTCTGTCCACCCATAAGCTCTTGAATGTCCTATAACATTCGCGCAATCTTCGCAGTTCACAGACGGGTTTGACAATTATGTAGAACGATGACCTAGGAAGATTCCGAGTGACGAGGACGGTCGAAGGAACTGAGTTACAATCCCTTGATGGCCCCAAACTTTCAGAGGACCACAGCCAACGGTTGCAGCACTATTTTCCAAGCGTGCTACCGCCCTGCAGACACAAGCCTGCGGGGCGGATCTGCGATAATCAGTTGATTTCAACACACGGAAATACGTACATACATATATATATGCGCGTACCCTATGAGCCTCAATCCTCTAGTTGTCAACACCCTTTTGAACGGCGTGTATCATTCTCCTCCTACCCCATACTACAAGCCTTCAGCAAATCTGCAGGTATGTAGTGTTTCACAATTAGACAGTGTCTGCAGGATAGTCTGTGCACATGCGCTACCCAGCTTGTGATGAATCCCCTGCTCGGGCTTTCTGCCTACCTGCAATGCTGAAGATGAAAATCTCGCCAAAAACCGAGGCGCCCAATTCGATGGCCTTCGCCTCGTTCAGGCGGCGCGTTGTCTTACTGCTTCGGCCATAGAAACGATCGAGTACATGCTGTTCTGCTCTGTTGTACCGGCTCGCCAAGCCTACACAAACAGCCTTAAAAGCTTCACTATTCTGTGCCCGCCTCTGCATGTAGGATGCCATTGGCTTGGACAGCTGGCGAAGCGCAACAGTCAGAAGCTTCGCCGCCGGAAACACCATGTCTGTTACAGGGGGTGACGACGCTCTCTGCTGCTTATGCATACGGCTGTTGCTTGTCGCTGCTACTACCTGCGTCCGTGCAGGTGTGCATTTGTTGGATCAAGACCAATCGGCTGGAATACCCCCTGGCCACCAGTCGTAGATGGCTCCGCCCCTGTCACTTAGTGGTCGGATAATCCCTGTGCTGCCTTCAGCTGGCGGCACCGCAGCGAGCCACTGACACAAAGGGCAAGCAAGCAGCGTTGACGTCATACTTCTGCTGTCCAGCGAAAGGTCAGCATAGGAGCACTACATCTGCAGATCCAGAGATGACAATCAACATTGTCGTCATACTGCTGTTACCCCAGCGTGCAGGCAGCGCGGGAGCATTGCAGCTGCTGCCAAAAGTGAAAGCCTAGAGAGAGGCTCGGTCTGTCTCTTTTTGCAGAAATGCGCCTACATATAGGCGACAGAGCAGGCAGTGCGAGGACTGCCTTCCTTCCAACTTGCGGGACCCTTTCGGAGAACGAGCCACACGGGGACTTCCTCGCGTAGCGAGGACAGAAGGGAAAACGGGATCGGAGAACAACTACAATCCACATGTGCCCGACACATGTGCACACCTACGGACACACATATGTACGTAGGTGGTTGTCACGGAACAGGATGTGGAAACATCCTGTATAGGTGTACCGGCACATCGGCGTGTAAAAATATCACAAACGAAGATCCTGGGTCCGAGGGCTTCTAGTCGACGCTGACAGAAACACGCGCGCGGCCTTATACCGTTTCCCAGAGGACCTAACTGCCCTTGTCCAGGTGCAAGACACTTCGCAGCGACAGAAGGACTCGTTTGAAGCGAAGGAGGCAATGCTACCTGAAAAAAAAAGTCGTTAAATTGACCCTCACTGCTTTGCGGAATTCGTCGTGTTCCTCCGCGGCGCCATGAGCGATGAACTAGTCACGCACACCGGCTTCTGAAAGAGAAAATGCGTAGAACGACCTCAAGCGCGTGACTTGGTCTCCAGGTGATCCCGTCCAAAGCGTCTGAGAAGTACCTTCACCAGTAATTCCATTGGCCACTGCGCTGTTGTCGTCTTTTCAGCTGTGTCTAGGCCAGCAGGAAGAGATGCCATAACCTCGAGATGACCAGCCTAGTACGCCAAAAGCGTTGTCATCGTCCGGGCGTGACAAGGGAAAATCTGCCTGTAGAACGTTTCCCGTGGAGGCCCATCGAAATTGCCGCTGCCCTACGGCATGGAGTAGGGAACTGCATACGGTGTACTGCATGGAAAGCACGCCCGGAAGATACATTCCTTCGCGAGCCTTGAGACGAGAGGAACGGCCACGCCCTTCTTTCTGGTGCAAGACAATGCACGATGTGCTTTCGTGGATGTGTCAACAACGTGGTTCGTCCGATTTGTTCTACTGGCCGCTATGCGGGCCGCGTACATGTAGCACATCATGAGCAAGAGTACACATTGAGTAACGAACAAAATAATTGACTTCATAGGACACCGGTGCACTTATTCGAGCATCTTTACCTCATAAGAGGCTACAGCATGCGGCGACGGACCATGTGCTACATAAAGCGGTGGGTAACGAATTTTCCGATGCATGCAGTAGTAGACAGACGCTTGCCCCAGGAGTGCTGAAGCTGTCTCCGCAAAATGTGCAGCTGTTCATGACGGACGCGTGACCCAGACTGACCCACTTGCGCGCCGCCGTCTTTGCTTCTACTGCACCGCATCCTGGCGAGTGTTATTGAACTGCGCCACAACGGAAACAACACTCACGCGAATAGAGTCCGTCACTGTAGCGGACGCGCGAGGCGGACGACGACAGGTTTCATCATATGAAAAACTGCAGCTCTCGACAGCAAACAGAGTCAATAGTTCGCCTGGTTGTGGGTCAGTGTTAATGGGAACTTCCACATCAGACACCTGGTAAAGTCGAATGGCTTTCAAGTTCCGCTTCCAAAGAGATCTGCCGCCGTGTGGCGCCCCCCGCTGGCAGATAGCTGTAGCGCCAGGGACGTGCGTGATCATCGCAGTGCACGGCGGGCTTGTCCAGCTTGATATAGACTGTTGCAACGGGTACTAGTTCTGCTACCCCTGGCCCAGTACGCAGCTGCTTAGAACACCATCGAGGGAGTGGCAGCCCAGCCACGCACCATCAAAAAGTTGTTAAGGAAAGCTTGCCTCTATGACTAGACAGGTTGCGCACGCTGCTGGGGTTACAATACTTCAGCAGAGTCCCTATACAGCTTTACCACTGACTCTATAGCTTTAATATTGTGCTGCGCAACGAACTATTATGGGCTAAGGCAAGGCACAGAGACTTTTCAACCAAAACTAAGGACCCTTTCTGGGAAGACGACGAATATACCTTCGTATGTTTCGTCAGTTGTAGTCCATCTACAAGGCTCGAGTAGCTTTTCACTTTTTGACCTATATTGTTGAACATGACGAAACCCACATGTCACATGTCCCGCATCGTGGCCGACATTCTGGAATCTTGGATAGGTTTTACAGAAGATCTGTCTTCAATGTCGTACCAGTGTAGACCAAACGTTTTCTTTGAAACAAGGCGGTGTGGCTTATCCCTTCTGCAACAAATTATTAATATGTCTTCATAGTCGGTAGTTGACAGTGTCGTTTTCAACATTTCAGGTATGCTCACACTCCCGAGCTGTCACCTTAGCATCCGCCGCGGCCGCCGAGGGCACGGGAGTGCTCTTTGTAGTTGGCCGCCTTCCCGCCTGCGGAGGGTTTTAAAAAAAAGGAAAAGGTAGGGCAGAATGACGAAGACCCCGAGCCAGCAACCGCGCCTGTTCCGTCGGTTTTCTAGCTTCTTGCGCTTGTTATATCCTTCACAAAGCGGCGACTGGTGCGGTGCACGTGCGGGGGATGCGTCTTCGAAGTGAACGACTACATCTGTTGCGTAGGGTGCTACAAAGGCCCAGGTCTGGATGCCCAGGGGCCTCGAAGGCGCATGGAACCTTTCTTGCGCATCTCGACTGACGAGTACCAACGGTTTTTTTTAGCTGTCTAACTATGTAGTGCGGACAGAGTCCCTCGCTGTGAACACGGAGACTGCGTCAATTTTGTCTAGCTGTCCTCTCCAGCACAAAGTCTAGCTTGGCCGAAAACTGCTGCACATTACCTCGCCTAGATACCTTTAGCAGGCGTGCACATGTATCCTTAAGCTAGTAAAAAGAGCGTGAGCCTCGAGGCCGGTGCACCTTTCGAGCAGCTCGCCGTGGCTTCACACCTCGCCGCCTGAGCGAGGGTGTTCCTCCAGACGTCGTCCACTCATTTGTCTAATATGAAGGAGAAGGGTACGAAGATAAAAGGAATGTGTTTTTACATTGGCTCTTGTGCACCCCCCTGCAACAACCACGTGCAAAATTTGACGAACCTGGTGCCTTTTTGACATTTACATTTGCGCAAGTCGCGAGTGCGAAAGCAAGCACCCATACTCATTCCATGCAACAGAACGCCTTTGAGCAAAGTGAGCCTTCGAAACGAATAATGCGGGCGTTCCAAACTGCCAACAGCGGCACCGTGAATGGGACCCAGCTGGCGGGAGACCCTGGACTGTTTGAAGAGCATGGCATGCTTGATCGGCCAGAAAAAGCGCGCAGTGCAAGATAACTCTACAGACTTCTTCAATCAAAGGTTAAAAAACACACACTTGCCTTGCAACAGTTCAGCTCACGACCTGGCACGCAACGACACACTGCTTATGAAAGCGGCGTAACATTTGCCTTGTGAAGGGCAACGCCGCCTCACGGTGCCCTCTTGAATATGCAGTGACTCAAAAGCTTCAAGCATGCGGGACAACTGCTGAAGGTCCATATCCGCAGTGTTTCCCTCCTTTCTCACGAAACTAGAAGGCAGTGCGTAAGGTCTACTCCGACTGTTTACGTAGACGTACGTACTGAGAACCGAAGCTATCTGCTATCGAAAGATGGCGTTCCCCATGGAATTTCGAGAGGTGGTGATTAACCCGACAGACAGGGACGAACTGAAGCGGTATGGAAGCAATGCACTGGACCGACGCCGCTCTCGAGTACGTTCAATGCCGAAGGCTTAATGTAACCTCCACCAGTACGAAGTTTCCCATCTCGTGGTGAAGGCGGTGATACCGCGGTCTCCTGCTCTGTGTTTGATGCTACGTTTGGTTTTTGCTTTCAGTGGTGGACTCTCTTACCTCGCATTCTTGTCACACATTTCAGCCGGTCGACGCCTACCGTGCTCCTCGTACTTAGCTTGCTGCAAGTCATGCCACCCTCGTGGCTAAGGTTGTTGTCTCCCTTGGACGCCGGCGACACACTCAAAATACCCCTTCCGTGGCTGCTGTGGCCACTGCTGGCTCATATGTTACTATTCACTATCGTGGAAGTTGAAACACATTTGCTTCTGGGGCATTCCTCTTGCGGCACAACCAGTCGACTAACTTGTTCCGTCCTCGACAGAGGGCCTCCCCCCAAACTGAAAAATGTAAGGAGGATACGGAGAGCGCCGTTAAGTGTTTGTCCCTCTCCTTCCTGCAGCCGATATGCTTCTCGTGGTTGTTGCGCAGGAAATCACAACTTCTGCAACCCCCCAGATGCCACGGGCCAGGTCGCAGTCGCCGCGATTTTCCGCCTTTTTGGTGTAGGGATATTTTGTCCGTGCTTTGTTTGGTACTACGGACGCTGTATATTTGGTGGATCACAAAGCAGTATTCCTACCTGGGCGTCTCGTGTTGAAGTTGACCACACGCTGCGGCACCTACTAGAAAACGGACACACTCCTGCACCCTGGAGACCGGGTAGTGGCGTCACCTCAAAATGTGCTGTATGCCTATATTCCTCATACCCTTGTGCTGCTCTGGTATCGCAGAGGAGCAGGTGATCGCTTCTGTAGGCAGTACAGCGGCACAGACTATCTTCTGTGTGTTCGTTCGCTTACCCACTTGCAGGTCGCGTGGCACGAAATCCGTGTGGGGAACATAGTACGGATCTTTGAAAACGAACGTTTTCCAGCGGATGTAGTTCTGCTCAACATTGAAGGGGGGCTGGAGTGCTTCGTTGAGACGTGCGGAATAGACGGAAAGCCGGGGCTTAAAAGGTCAGCTCATTATCCCCAGTGCCGTATAGTGCACTGCACTATTTTCTAGTCGAAGGGGCTACCGAGTACGGTCCCTGATTTACAACAAGTTTGTGAGCCCTCTCATGGAACCGCAGTCGGTGTGCCAGCGTTGCTGCTAAAGCGTGCCATACCCGCTAGCCCCTTCCACACCAGTGACCTCTCTAAGAAATCTCAGCATTGTTTGTCTGCTCACGAATTGTCATGCTGCGCAGGAAGGTCAGCGTGAGCGCGACTCACGGAGCAAGTTCACTTCAGTTGCTAGATGGTCTCAGAGGCCGCGCAATTTGTGCACGTCGTTGGGCCGTGCCTCCGTCTTCTGTGGGCAGCCTAAAACTCGATGCGTACCCGAGAGCAAGCCCGCTTGGAGTCATCAATTTGGTTCCATGCGGTACGTGTACCGTCTGACCCCTTCCTGATCTCGTGATGCGAATGGTCCTTTCAGATGCTGAAATTATCGGGCGTCTGCCTGAGCGTCTCAAGTTCACAAGTGAAACACAGAAACTCGTCTCTGTAGCTAGAACTTTGGCACACCCACGCATGCCGCAGAATTATTTTTCTGCATCTCTTCGTGAAAATGCAGAACAGCGAATGGTACCGCGTCCGTCTTCTCCACTTTCGTGTGTATGATGCAACGAAGTGATGACACTTCGGCAGCACGTTTGCGTGAGCCCCGCGAGAGGGAAGTGTCAGGACGGGATAGAAGTTTGCTGCATGGTTGTCCGCTGAGTGTGGAGGCAGCTGCCCTGTGGGCCAAGCTACTGAGCGGTTTTTCTAATACCGTTGACTCCAATATGGCCCAGGTGCTACTCTCCGCTCCGGACACTTCGCAGACGGCCTCGTTGTCTTCACCGGCCAGGACACCATTGTGGGCAAACAGATGGCTGGGAAGATCAGACGTCCCCTGCGCACTCGCCTGGAAATGATTCTGGACAAATCCTTAATTACTTTGATGGGCGCCTACACTGCTCTAGCTTGGGTAAAAATTTTTTCCTCGGGCCTTCAATCAGACAGAGCAAGACGCAGCAGTTTGGTGTTCTATGTAGTTGCTGAACATGCACATTTTTTGAACAACGTAGTGCCGGCGTCTTAACAAGGTAGTCACGGACAAGCAGCGCCTTTTCTGGACTCGGCCAGTTGAAGGTGACTGCTAGGAAGAATACTTTATGCGTTTCTGATCCTGAAACGGCCATCACGCGCCTGACAGTAGGTGAAAGAAATATACGCGTGCCGACGTTCGAGCTGTAACAACCCCACTATCGAACCGCACTGCTTTCTCACCTTCAATAAGTTTGCTTACGTGGTTTTTTCCACTGTGCAGTCTTTCTCATTCTCATAGGTTTTTCAAGCCATGAGCTGGGCTGCCGGCTATTCGCTTCGATCCCTGCCGCACTCACAACAAAGCACTGCCGCGCACGCACGGACTGTAGCTGTTCAGACTGTGTTACGTGCAGTACTTGCTCTCCCCCTTGTACTTCATATGCACTTGGATTTTCGCCGCCTTATTGCCCCCTCTTGGATTCTGCATCGCCGACAACTCTACGAGTCTGCCGATAGTGAAGAACAACTACCGGGTCCTGTCAAAGCTATCTCGAGCACCTTCAGGAGGAGGACACAGAGGCGGCATCAGGGACGAGGCTGCAGATGCAGACAGGTGCGTTCAGGAGCTGCTGCAGCATTTACGCGTTCAAGTGATACGTCTGACGGTAGTGCGGGGGCAGTTCGTCAAGTGGCGCGTGATCCCATGGCACCCGTTCACAGATCGCCGTACCGAACCCCTCCACGCTCTCTTCCCAGCGCACATTTTCAGAAATGGAGTATCTTCAAACCTGAAATCAGCAAACACTCTGTACCGCGGAGCCTGTTGTTGGAACGCTGCCCATCAGGCCAGGGGCGGCCACATAGTGTACTGACACGCAGAACTGCGCATAAATCCTGTGATATAGACAGCTTGTGTCGCTACTGGGGTCAGATCAGCTGTGCAGCGGGTGCAGTTGAAACGGACAATACGACAGGAGCGTCTGCTAATAGTGGTGTTCAGGAAGCCAGAATTGCTAAGTCGTGCCTCAGTTTGAATGATGGGCCGCGCCGCAAAAAAAAGAAACCAATCGTTAAAGCAGGCATACCTATTGATCGTTCATCGTCGCTTTTTGACTGCCATAGTTTAAGGATGACAGAGACTTCAGATACTGGGGTTTTCCGCGCGCGACGGACAGCTTCGTGGCCCCGCTTCCATGGCACAAATGTGCCAGTGCGGAGGACGTCGCTTGGACGGCTGAGTGACGTCGTAGAACGGGCGCCATGCACCTCGACTTCTAATCTCGGTTCTTCCTCTGTACTTTCTTCGTCACACGACAAAATAAGCAAGGACCCACCGGCAGAGTGCAGAGAGCATCAGGCCACAAACGTGGACTGCGGAGTAACGACGTCGTCAGACACATTCTGCTTGGCGTCCTCCCCTGCCCGCCGCGCTTCTTCGGACATCAAGCTTTCGTTTAGGCTCGATGTATGTTGTGCGGTAAAGCGTACGCGCAGAGGAGCAACCGCTTCCACTCTGCAGCTCCCCACTGCAAGAACAAACAAGTCTCACAAGCGTTGCGCCGCTCTTCCGGATCATAATGGCGCCGAAGGTGGTACGACCCTACACATCCCCCTGCGCCACGACTTCAGCGCGGTCCCCCTTTCCAATCTGGGAAATGAAGTCTATCCAACGTCACACACTTCTTCGGAAACACAGCAAAATGTAGATTCAAACCGCGTGCCCAGCGAGGGAAAGACTGAAACGACACTATCAGGCTCGTCCGAGGATGAATGTGTGCATGCGGGAGGTTTTGCATTCATTCGCAACAAACGATCTTTAGACAACATCCAGGCAACCGACTTTGTTTTCCTTGATAAAACTCTAACCATGACAACTGGCCGCTTTTTTGTAGCTGCTCTTTCGGTCAAAGGCGTCGTATACCATGTGCGGCAAAATCACCTTGAAGCAGATGTGGACAGGCAATCATTGAACCATGAACTCAATCATTCCCACACACGCACGCATTTTCTTGACGGACCAAGAACAGGAAATTCGGACGTGGGCTGTCTCAGGGAGCACCGACGACGCGGGCAGGACAGCTCCACTGTGCCTTTAAGCTTCTCTTTCCCGAGTGCAACAGCGCGAGTCTACACAACGTCAGCCAAACCCCTGTGTCAAACATTACTGAAAAACAGGCAAGAACGAAGGGCGAAGCAGACGACGGAGGATCAGTGGTTAGAGACACACCGGGGAACCCAGGTCGCACTGAATAGTGACTGTGTGACGGTAAGGCAGCACTCAGGTGAAAAGAACACCGTCAGGCTAGCAAGCCTTTGCGAGCGTTCGACGTCGTCTGCTGCGGATAGCAGCCTCGCACCACCCGCTCAAATGGCCAGCTTCGCCTCACGGAACGCTAACAGCGGCCGGGCACAACAGAAGGTGAATCCGGAGGAAGAACAGTTGCAGAAGCGGCATTGGCAGGAGATCGCAGTCGCCGGTATACTCTGTTCTCACGCGTGTTCCCCTCCTGTTGGCTTTCCTCTTTGGGATGCGCAGAGACACAGTTTGGCCCACCTCCAGCTACCGCAAACATTGTGTCGTCCGCACTCACTTCATAGTAGAACTCCGGATGCGCTAAAACAACATGGATCGCATCACCTCGAAACCATTCCCTGGTACACGGACAATCAGCACTTCAACGCTGCGACAACGCAGCGAATTTCTTCACTCAAAGCCGAGCGGGATTCTGGAATAAACGAGTCTGACTGCGATGGGAAAATGAAAGGGCACGTGGCCGAATATGTTCCGCGTGCTTCTGATTTCTTATCTTGGGCACCAACAGGCGATGCAGGCCGTACAAAGCCTGTCGAAGAGGAAGGGCCGACCGCGTCCAGGGAGCCACCACTACGACAGGGCCACACGCCAGAAGAAATCCACAGACAGGCAATGCACGGAAACCGAAAGACAGCGCCGATTCCGTGTTCGGCTCTCAAGCATGTAACAGACTCTTCCTCCATGTGGCTCAAGCTGCAGTCTCACGGATCTATCGATCTTTGTTTCGTACAACTAGCTGCATCCTTGGGAGTGTTCGTAAGCTACAGGTCCCCAGGTACGATCATTCTACGTAGGACACCGTCTCCAGACAGCCGCGGAAACGGTCCTCGAAAATCAAAGCACTCTCTTCCGCGGAGGCAATTGAGCAGGAGAGCGTCGGCCTGCGCGGGACGGTCCTGTACGCCGAAGAAGGCAGAAGGCACAACCTGTGAAACACCCCTAGAAGCAGCCTCCCCCGCAAGAGGTTCCGAATTACGCAGGTGGAATCTGAAGCAGCGGCCTCGCGCCTGCACACAGCAACACATGAAGCGGGAGTTAACACCGACGTTGTCACGGCCTCAGGTGCATTCTCGCGGGTCCCTTAAAGATCGACAAGTGAAGAGGGGTAACACTCGGCTTTCGCCACTACGACGGCGAGCTCCATTGGATCCTTGGGTGGCAAGAGGTAGCTTATTCAAAAAGTGTCGTACTCGAGTAAGGCGACACAAAAAATTTCAAGCACTCTGGGCAGTACGACGTGCTAAATTGGGAGGTACACAAAAGTCTATAGTGCATATTTTGCGCTATACGGCGAAGACCTATTTAAAAGGCTCTGTCACCACGCACGACGGAGTTTCTCGCCGCTTGTCTGCGAGGCCCGACTCGAGGTGCTGGGGCTACCCAGAGAGTGCAGAGCTTTCGCGGGCTCCACGGAGTTGCAATCCATCGTCCGTTGTGTCAGCACGTGGTACAGCAGGACGCTCTTCGTCTGCGTCCTCACTGTGCTACGATGTGGTGGGCATTCATCCGCCAGACGAAATCCGTTCCCTCCACACCACAGTAGTCCAGAAGAGAGGTAGATCAGATCAAGCAATCTTGTACACGCGGGGAGACCTGTGGGACGTTGCAGCACGTTGCTCCTCAGCATTTTTAGCAAACCCTGCAACCGACGCAAACTTACATGGACGAGAGCACACACGGAAGGAAGCAAATGTCCGCAGGCGTGCGTACGCTTCAGTGACAGCTCCAGAGAAGGATTTCTGCGCAGAACACTGGTTGCAAGGCTGCCGATATCGAGCGTGCGCGCATGAGTGTGGACCTGCGACGGACACAAGCAACTCTGCGGACCCCATTACATCCGCGAGACATTCTGCTCGACAGCAGCCTCTTTCGGCGTGGAAAATGCAAGCGAAAATTCATCACGAAGCAGTAGAATCAAGGTGGCCATATTCCATTGATAGACACTGCCAAAACGTGTGTCGCCTCAATAAAAAAAAAAATATTGAAAGCCGGGGAGCCAGCATCGTACGGGTAGTACGTAGTGGCGGCAATACTTGTTCGCCCAGACCGAATTCTGAGAGAGCCACGCAACAAGCGTCGATCGGAGTACCTGACGCAGATTTACGCTGCGGTGTATTATGGCATAATAAAGAACCCCTGGAGCAATCCTTGCTCAGACGTGCTATTAAGCATGCTACTCAATTCGTCGACGCGGGGATGAGACCCCTTCTCATCGCTAGACGGATACTGTCCAAAAAAGAGCTCGCACGTTATCGTCACCTGTTCTCTGATCCGCCCGGAACTGCTGGACGGAACACACAGACAGGACAGCTGCGACCAGGAATAAATGAGTTCGAGTGCCACTTAGAGGTGGGTTGCGCCTACCGGGGCAAAGTTGGACTACGGACGATGTGTGTCTACT
This sequence comes from Sarcocystis neurona, assembly GCA_000727475.1. Taxonomy (NCBI): domain Eukaryota; phylum Apicomplexa; class Conoidasida; order Eucoccidiorida; family Sarcocystidae; genus Sarcocystis; species Sarcocystis neurona. The sequence goes on along the minus strand of KL647289.1, from coordinate 6,964,949 downwards.
TTCTGCGTAGCTGTTAGTAACTTTGACAGGACCGCTGTACATGATGACATTCCTTGTCGGCGGCCACGTACCTGAGTTGCCTCCTCACAATGTTTATTTCCGTCTGACTACGACGACACACGTACCGTGCCTTTGACGCGTCCGTCTCTGTATAATTTGGCGTGCTTTGCTAGCTTGGTGTTTGCCTGAGTTTAGCTCGTAGGTGTGGTGGCCATGCAAGAACAGCTCCGAGCGGGAATTCGAGAAACGGTGGAGGAATTGCGCACAGCAGGTGTTCGTGTCTGGATGACGACGGGAGACAATGAATCAGCCGCAATGGCTGTAGCTCGGTCTGCTGGCCTTCTCAGGCCTTTCTTTGCCTACGACACTGGAACTTGCGCAGCTTACACCCTTCCGCCTGTACTCACCACATCGCCAACTACCAGTATGTGTCAGAAGTGTACGTCAACCTTGAACGCACAGGCCCGACACACAATGGGAACACCTCTGTCGCACGCTGACTCAACAGATGACAGTCGTGAAACAAAGCGTTGTGGGATGGTGCACGAGGGTGCGACAATGCATAATCAGTCACCTTACACCGTAGGACACCAGTGTTCTGTAAAAGCACCTGCTTCGTCGATTGATGAAGGCGCTCGTGGAGACTGCAGCTGCCATGTATACCGGATTTCGGAAATACTGCGAGGCTTCGAAGATGACACCCTTGAGCGGGGCTGCTACACAGCTACGGACAAGTCGATGCTCACACGCCACCGTGTATTATCATCGTGTCGACGAGCCTCTCGCTACGTCGCAGATGACCAGAACTGTGCGGAAGTGCTGTCGATGGTACTGGAGCATAACTCTGCCAGCCTGTATCGCTCAGCGAACAAGAAGCTGTCGTCGCCTGTCACACGCAGAAAAGTCACACGTGACACAGAATCAAGCGCGCTAGCCCATTCGGGCACTGAAGCAAGGGAAGCACAAAATGTGACAGAAGAGGCATTCTGTGATCCAGCAAAACGGTGCGGCTCCTGCATGCCACGGCAGCCTCTTTACAACATGCAGGCGTCTCGACCAGATATTTTGGAAAATGCTGCAACATTTCAGCTGAGTCATTATTTGCTGAACCGGTTTCAACTGTTGGTGGCCGATATACCAAAAGAATCTGCGCTCTGCATGGTAGTGGAAGGCAGAGACGTCGACCTGCTTCTTGGAAGCAGGGAGTTGCAGGTGGGCTTTTTGTAACTGTTGACAAGTTTTGTTGAGTTAGTGAACTAGCTTTGTAGGTTTTATTTTCTTTCACACATTCTGAGCAGAACGCTGCTTCTGCGTTGCCACCCACTTGACTGCAACCGATCTAGCCTCCGTCTCTTGTGTGTGTTGTCGAATTTTGCCGCCTGCGTTGCAGCCGGTCTTCATTTTCATCGCTTGCCACTGTAGCACCGTTGTGGCTTGTAATATGAGCCCGCATCAGAAGGTGGCGGTTTTACAAGCAGTGAAGTCATGTCTAAAGCCCTCTCCTCTGACGCTGGCAATCGGCGACGGTTGGAACGACGCTCTGATGCTTAAAAACGCCGACGTTGGAATCCTTATGCTTCCTCCCTTCCTTTCAAACACCGACGACGACTGCAACAGCTGCAACCGGTCGCGCGGAAAACGGATGGCCCCCAGCGCGTTTGAGCCAAAAATCCTACGGTGGAATGCTACCAGGGACATGGCACTACCCAGATCATTCAGTTGCCCGTCATCAAATTCCACTGTGCGACTCCATCCCGTCGCTTTGAAGGATATCACCTGCCAGACGAAGAGGTATACCACAAAGTGGGCGCAACGAGTTAGTGTCGTCGGAGAGTTGCCCATGCCGAGATTGAAGACGCACCTGCAGCAGAGGATGGACACTTCTGGGTCCACACCCCATCAGGCGCTCCGTTGGTTGGAATCTTACCTTTACGCTAAGCCCTCGCTACTTGGTGGCGATAAAATCCAGAGGGCGTGTTCGGAAAACCCCGAAGAAGCTCAAACGACGCTGCGGAAAAATGCACTTGATCGTGTACCTCCACATCTGCTGGATTCCGCCGATATCGTGGTCTCGGGGGTTGAGACTCTGCGAAATATCCTGCTCACCAGAGGCTCCGACTACACTGACGCGATAGTCCGAACCGCTTTCTTCTGTTTCTTAAGCAGTGTACGTTGTGCGGTGCCTTTTATTCTCTCTATATCCCCACCGTTTTTCGTAGGTGTCACGTGCCCTGTGTATCTATTGGGAAGTTTAAACTTTTTCTGGATCTCGTGTTTTTATTTCACGTTTGCACCAGAGGTTACCCACTTACCCGACGCTGCTAGAAGTCGCGTGAGGCTTCTCCACGCGCTCTCGCGTCGAGTGCACGACTTGCATTGGCGACTTTTCGGAATCAAGGCAGTCGAGGCTGTAATCCTCTCTGGAATACATTTACTTCTCATGTGTCAAATTTTTCGCTCCTTTCCGTTCTACCAGAGTGTCGTCCTGGGCAAGGCCGATATGAGTTGCATGTGCTTTGCAACCACCGTAACGGCTCTCTACCTACGCATCGTTTTTGAAATGCTTAGCGTCCCCGTAGAAAAAGTTGGGCGGGGCCGTCGTGTGTTCTTGCTTCTCGTTTTGCCTTCTGCTACTGTCCTCGGCTCCTTCTGCGCCTTTTCCCTTTCTGCTCTGTCATCTTTTGAAAGCTCTTTGCTGACATTTCTGGAGAACGAGTTGGTTGAACTGCACGGACTGCGAGCTCTTCTCTCCCCGGTGTTTTGCCTGTTACTTCCTCTTGTAGTTGGCATTGAATTTATTATCTTCGTCTTGACAACGGTAGTGAGCAGGGGAAAGCGCGTTACAATAGGTCCTCTTTCAACTGTTTCAGATAAGGCTGCGCTGCAGCAAAGTTCGAGTACTCCTGACGGCGTGAATATCATAGATTCTAGCAGCCACGAAGAAAACCTGAGGAGGGGCCGGTGGTGTCCGCTTATGCGCAGCCTGGGAATGGACAAAATCAAAAGCTCTTTTTTCCTTTGGGGAAGAAAGTCACAAGCAGAAGAAGCGTCAGTCCAAGTTCAAGCCTCTCCCAATAGACTGCGGCGTATCGAACGGACGTTTGTTTGGAAGGCCCCCGCCAGAAATTCGACATTCTGCATCAAAGCGAGCGACGGGGCACTTGCAGTGCTAGCAGGGTACTCCAAAGCGACATCGACTGGGTCACAGACTGGAAGCAGAACACGCGTGCTCTGTGGCCATAGTCTCGGTAAGCTACACAAAGTGTAGATATTTCCCTCAGAGTTATGCCTGCTGAGTCCGATAATTGCGTGTAATTGGTTAGGAACAGGACATTACAAATAAGTAGAGAGTAGCTTAGTAGTTGCCTTCTCTCCATACGTATCCTTCCGTAATATCATGCAGCAGGCGTGCAACTGCGAGAAGGCACTTGACCTGTTGTTCCGCAGTGAATCAATTCAAATCACCGTCAGGCCAGGAGACTATGGATGATCTAGAGAGCTGTAATGTTATGATTCAACAGAGAAGCCACACAGAGTCCGTATCGGCCTCATGAAACAGGTAATTTAGGTGTGGTTCTAATTCGTGTGCAGACGACAACAGATACATGCCAGTATCCTCTTCGACAATCACGAAATGGCCGACCTCAGCGAACGAATCATCTTTTTGGGCTAGCTGCTTAAGTTTTGAAACGTGTGACTTGTTGGGAAACGCCTCCGTCTTTGGAATCTATTCACGGAGGAGAACAAATCGCACCCTTCCGCGCGGTCCACTCACTGCATCGCTTGTACTGCCACATGGTATCCAGCACAGCTGTGGCAGCGCAAGATGGCGCCTTCTCCGACCGAGGGGCAAACAAAGCACATCTGACCAGTGGCAGCGCGCCTTGGTGACGCACAATGGAAGTGACTTGCAGCGCCTTTCTCTCACACGAGAGCAGTTGACTGACAGCTGGTGTCCGGGCTGGCCTTCTGCTACGGTAGTTAAACATGTCAACATCCTGAATAGAGTCATAGGAGAATATCACAGGGAAAAGCAGGATTTCCACGCAGGAGGTTACAGCAGCACACCTGAAGAACAAAAAGAAGGCGTGAGTTTCCGCCATGCATGGAAGTGTCTCGGCCTGCGGCCGCCGACACTTCGAGGCTGCTTGTCCTTCAGCAGTGCTGACGACGGCGAACAGCCCGCGGAGGCAGTTATTACAGGATGCTCACGCACCCCGGTAGACGGTGCGGCGGTTAAAAAACCTCCGCAGTCTCCAAATTTATCAGGAGTCAATGGAAACCACCAGGACGCGGTTCGGGATCCGAGCTCTGTGGCCGCTAAGGTGGAGAGCTGCGCCCTCGTAAAGCTGCGGGCTTGGTTTTCTGGTCAACTTGCTGCCAGTTTCGCGCACGTGACGGAAGCTGGTGGAGAGATTTCCAAGGCACCAGCTTCCATCCACAGGTTACTTCACCCTCTGACTTTATGTTTTTATGATAAAAGCTTGGAGTCCTCTTACCAAGCGTCGCGGAGGAAAGACCTCCGGCGATACAAAAGGGCGTTTCGGCTGTCCCTGATTGGACTCCTAATATTGTGTTCAATCCATGCCATCTACTGCGTGGTGAAAGAACACAAGCAGCAGATGGGCACGCCAGATCTCCTTCTGAACCTTGGAGCAGCTCTCGTTCCATACGCCCCACTTTTCCTACTGATAGTGTCGACTTACTCTAAACGTCTACTGGTCGACAACTTCGATGTTACGGTTACAGCTGCTGCCGTATCGCTGACCGTAGGAAAATGCGTCTCAGACTACTACGTTGTGAGTCGGCATCATTCCCGCCACCACGTTGCACACATATTGCAATTTTTTTGTGCACAGGAACGCCATCCCTCTGCATCTACCATTCGCAACCAGAGCTGCGCCAGGATGTGAGATCTCCTTTTTCATTTTAAGCATAACTTTGATGAAGGGTTAGCCAAGCGTTGCAATCTGTTCACAATTCCGGGACACGATTCGACACCAATGGGCACGGTAGGCAGCACATACGTCGTCGTCCAGGTATTGTGGTTACTCTTAAGTAAACTGGGTCTGCCTGCCGGTCGCATCCTTCTCCAACTGCCGCACACGCCGACAAGGAAGGAATTGATGAAAGGAATCAGAAGATTGACTTTCTGGAATCAATGTCGTCTTTTGTGCAGAGGATTGAGAGCAGACAAACTCAGTCCAGAGTTCTCTTGTATGGCCAACGATTACGGGTCAAAATACTTCATTGCAAGATGTTTAACCGCCTTTGCATGAGGTCACTCTTCAGATCTCTTGTATGACCAAAGATTACGGGTCAAAATTTTTCACTGCATGATGTTTAACAGCCTTCGCATGGAGTTACTCTGTGGTACGGTTTTCGTTCAGGTTGCAGACGGGCTTCAGGTCGCCGCCATGATGCCCGTCGTCCTCTTTGTCATTCTGCGAATCCCCTTCCAAGTGGCGGCGTGGACTAACGTCTTTTTCACCAGCGCCACTGTAGTACGCTACGTAATCTCATTTTATACCCAGGCGGAATGGTGCCGAACCATCTGCTCGGCAGCAGGGTTGAAGGTAAAGAGCGTTGCAGATGAAGTCCTCCCTTCAAACGAGACAAGTCAGGCTACAGAGAGAGGAGAGCTTTCCGCCGCCACCTCCCGCACTTTTACAGGAGGTGGCGCACTCGCCCCTCTTCCCCTGTCGGATGAGTCGCAGTGGAAGCCTTTCTGCATTTGCTTATGGAGCCTGCTCTCCTACTTGCCAGCACTTTTGGGCATACAGCTCTTGACTGGATTTGCAGGGTATAGGTTGGAATACAACCAAAGAAAGAGATATCTGCTAGATTCACAGGTAATGCAAGTGCATCTTGCATGCTGTTTGGAATTGTGGCTAATCCCCGCAGTCAAGAGAGCCGATTGCTGGTGCACGCCTCTAAGGTATTTCTGCAGACAAATCTTCTCACGTGTACTTTTCCAAAATCCGTCTCCAGTATCGACCAGGAAAGATTCCTGTGGTTGAACGCTGCAAAGTCCGACGGAGCACGGTGGCAGTGAGTGTTTTGTAGCAGTAGACACGTCGGTGGGCGCTTCTAGAAAACACTGTTACAAAAACCAGTGGTTTTCATGTGTTCGACGTTGTATGCGCCCGGGCACCTCAACTAGAAACAGCTGGTTGAGCATACTGGGATTACCCGGTACATTTTCTTGCACTACTCTCTGTATGGAGTATGATACACGGGCACAAAGCTTCTCCGTTTCAGACTATACTGCCAAGCAGACACGGGCAGCAACCAAGGAGTTCTCGTCAGACGCAGGCACCTTACCGTGCCCTCTACGGTAGGGACGGCAGTGTGTTTTTCTTTCAAAACCATGCACGGGTGCTTACTTGTTTGACAGGTCCGGGCCGCAGGAGAGCAACAACGGGAGATCCTTAACGCAATGTTGCCAAGCTTCGTGGTCGACAAAATACTTCTCCACCAAACAGCTTGCACGCCTGGTCCAGACACCCTAGAGGAAGACAATTCTGGGTAACGGCACTGTACATATGCACATCTACCGTGAAAGTGGTATCTGTGTTGTAAACATAACCATAACTGGGTCACGCGCGTGTTACCGATTTTAGAACAATCCCGCATTTCCTTGCACCTCTTAGCCCCAGCAAACAGGCATTTCGTTCCCCCCAGCATTCAGTCTCGAAAAGCTGCGCTCGTTTCTGATTACTGTGCGCAGTACCTTGTCGGTCCCTCCCTTTGTTTCTCCCCCGTCGTATTTGACGGTTTTATTCTGCGACGTGGCGGAGTTTTACAGACTTGTCTACCTGTTACCATCTCCACAGGTGAGATCGGTCAATTAGCATTTGCTCGTCACGAAGGTCGAACAGTTTTGCAACAAGCGACATTGCTCTGACACACCGCTTCTTCAATGAAGATGACCGAAGTCCGCTGGTTTTGTGGCCGCTACCCTCCCGCTCGACTGTATGTAAGACTATATATCGTCTTGAAGCCACACGTTACACACTAGTATGACGTGTGGCTCCAGGGTTGATCCTGGTTGTTACATTGGGTGACGTACAGAGTGCCGTCAGGCTCCTGGACACTTTGTTCCTTTGCTTCGACAAGCTCGCAGACCGCTTTAATCTTGTTAAGGTTGAAACCGTGTTCGAAACGTATCTCGCGGCCGCAGGTAGGGTCTCACGAGCTGCGCAGCTGCCCTCTGACTGACCAGCCCTTGTAACAGAAGCTTCTTCAGCGCGTGAGTCACCCAGTTTGTAATGCTGATTGCGCTGTAGGGTGTTCTGTTTCAATGAAACAGGTCTTGGTCCACTCGAAGGACGTAACGATCCTACATCCGAAACAAAGTGTTCTGTACACCGAAAGCGAACCAGTAGCCACTATCGTGACCTACTCATCAAGTGCGGGCTGGGTAAAACAGAGGACGCAGCGTCTGCATGCACTAGCGAAAATTCAAGAAGTTCGAGGTACACAAAAGAAGCGGCGGCAGAGGCATATCAAGGTAACCTCTTCTCAAAGGCAGCCATGGCTGCAGGTGTCTCACAGGGGAAGACCGTAAGCGGGAAGGGATGGCCCGTGGAAAATGTGGGGCTGAACAGGAGCGAATTAATCAGCGATCAAGGAGGTCTGAATGATAAGAGAACACTTACTGCGACAGATGGCGGCGTACCTGGCACTATTCCGTCATGCATAAGGCAGGAAGCCGACGCCCACGAACACGAAGAGAAATACTTAATGGAAGGCTACAGCAGCGAAAAAAAATGTCACATTCAAGGATCCTTGTCTAAAAACCAACACGCCGACTTCTCCGATACTGTGGCGTGGCAGCGTCATCCGGACGCCGCCACTATCACATTGCCCGAATTCGTCTATGCTCGAGACTGCGCCTTCAACGCACTTGAGTGAGACCAGCTGTCTCACTTTGTAGATTCGTTTGGGGACGTGGTTTTTTTAACATTAGTTCAATGAAATGCAAAACAGCGTACAGGCACACAACGTACACATCCATGCCAGCAAACAACTCGTTCCAACTCAAAGTTGTCTCGTAATTGCACGTCCTTTGTCTTTTGCCGTTCTCGACAGAATGGCTCTTGCAATGCTGCATGTGAGCCAGTCTATAACGCCGGAACTTGGGCGCAGAAATATTACGGAGGAGCTGCGGGGATGTATCAAGGGCACGGGACACACTGCCCTTGTGTCACGACGGAAACGTACGTACAATTTGGAAAGGGCCTTGCGCCGTCCGCGGGACAGCAAGCCAACGGCTGAATGCCGAAATGGTATGCAACGGAATGTTTGCTTTGTTGCACGACGCGGGGAAGACCTCCTGGGGAGGCCGCGGATGCTGGTGAGTGCGCTGAATTCCAACTTCTGCTCTTCTTCTTTTGTATGATGTTGAACGGACCCGTGCCGATTCTCTTTCAGCAGATGGTCCATCTGGAAACAAGCCGTTGAGGGAAAGAAACTTCGTCGGTCGCTGCAAAAGCGCCCCATGCACAGCACCGAAGAACCCTAAATGTGGTTCCCGACGGAACATGACAAACCAGGGCAACACGGTTACGGCACGTCCACTCCAAAGGCCCCTCGCGAGCAAAGCGCTTGCACCTCAGCACATCAAACGGGAGGCTTTGTGCGTTCCTATGACAAGTACGGAGGCAACAGCCAACACCAATGAGTCCCCGGGAGGGCAACTTCGCCTGCAGATTGGTTTACATAGTGGCATCGTGATAAGGTACGTGGCCACGAACTGACGGAAGACAGAGATGCCGCCTCTTCTTTCTGGACGTGAAAACATTTCGACGTAACTTCAAAACAACCGTGTGCGCCGAATGTGTTGAGCCATCTTCCTGCCTTCAATTAAAGAATCTAAGAGGAGACAAGGTCGAAGGAACAAAAAATTGCAACCACTCTCTGTTTTCTATGCAGCGGTGTCGTAGGCATTAGAAAGCCTCAGTATGCTCTCTTCGGAGACACAGTGAATACGGCGTCGCGTATGAAGAGCTTGGGTGAGCCATTCGCAATCGCGCTATTATTGAGAGTTCAAATGCAGTGGGAGACAACACGAACGCACGGTACCACTTGTGGAGAAAACGGATCCATTTCACCTCCGAGGTTGCTTCAGCCACTGGCGAAGTTCTGTGAACACGTCCTGCTCTACGCTCGTTGAACGCGGCCAAGCACCTCGACAACACTTGAGTCGCTAGCGTTGTGTTTCGACGCACAACGCTAGTGTAGGTTGATCCATTGGCCCCTCGTCGCGGTTTGAACGCTTAAGCGGGTCTACACGCTTTTTTTTCCTCTTTAACCCGCCCCGTTAATTCGCAGGACCCGCAGGGGGTATTCACGTGAGCCCGTCTACCTATGCATTTCTCGAGGAAGACGACAGCCTAAAGTGGCAGCAGCGAACCGTCGACTTGAAGGGGAAGGGCTTAATGAAGACTTATTTACTAGAGCGTGTTCTATGTTCTAGCGCCTTGCCTCTCTCTCACGTACCTTCGAGAAACACGCCTTCAGGACAAGCGGACGGTTCCAGACATAAAGAATGCCAGTGCTGCGATTGGCGCCAGGAGAGGGAATCACAGCGAAGAGCTCCCCACGGCCAGATGCAGATATTCAATTCGGCGAAACAGCTTCTCAACAAGGAAGCTAAGCAAGATTGTCTTCTTGACAGTCGACGCCTGTGCAGAACGGTAGGGTAGAACAGCTTACAGGCAAGCACTTTGACCGCTTGTGAATAATTATTGCCCTCCGCCATAGTGATGCTCTCCTCGCTGTAGTGGTCAGTTATAAACATGTATTTCCTACGATTCTTGCGTAATGCTATGGTTACCTCCTGACTGTGCAGTCCTTAAGAAGCATGCGGTGTGTCAGCACGGGACAGGGGCTGAGAGATGCATGGAATATCTGTCGCCTAGTAAACGCAAGAGAAAACTCCCGTGGCCCTTCCAGTCTTTCACTCGACACCTACAATGCCACGTGGAGCTCCGCACGTGATTGTACGACTGCGAGCATACGAAATCTCCAAACACATTCACGGGGGACAGCCAATTTGATCATGACGGAGAAAAGGCTAAAGAGACGTTGTTCGTCGCCGCGACAAAGCCCATCCGGAGCCCCTGATTGTGCAGAGTGCGTGACATGCAGCACAAGGTCAGCAAACCGCACGCGTCCAGTGGTGACCCGTGCACACGAGGAGACGTGGTACACGATGGCGCAGACACTCCACGATCGCCAGCTGTCGAAATTGAGTGGCGCAGTACGCTTGCATTCCGTCGGTAGTCTCCCAGACCCGCTTCAAGTAATGGCCTCAGCAAATACTGGCCAAAATTGTGTCGTTCGTGAGTTTGCCGAATGCAGAGATTGGGAAGCAATTCACCCAGCACCGCTGGGGCCGCAGGAACATCCAGGTCATAAGCAGTCCCCCCGAGAGCTTGAACAGCAGAGGGGTAAGGAGGTAACGAGAAGTAACCAGTTTCGTTGGCAACCGATGGAAGAGAAGGACCAACATGCTGCTCAGTTGGTACCCCCAGAGCACGCAGGCCAGTTACGCTCGCAACCCTCAAATGCCCTGAGGAAGACGCTTACCGTCTTCGGCCGACGTCATACACGGGTGCAGTCTCGGGGACGAGCACTGAGCTGCTCAACACAAAGCCGTTCAACGGAATTCGCAAGCGTCAGGCATCCCCTGACGGACGTGGCCACAAAGAGAGTCGTTCTGCAAAGCGCTGCAGTCCACGTCTCGCACATTTCAACGCGAGGGACAACTGGAACGAGACGTCAATCCTTCCCACTACCCCGCCGTGCGCCTACACGTCAACGACGCTACGAACACAGGGGACAAACCGTTGGGCCGTTTAGAAATCCAAGGAATCCTTTACCACTAGCTAGGTTTTCTTCGGAAGCAACTAGGTACAACCTGATCTGCGAAACATATCAACGAACGAAATTGTTCCTTAAGCCTAGAACGATTCGACAAGCTAATCCGTACGTCGATCTTAAAAGCTGCCGTATAATCGTGCGGACGCGTACGGGTGGCCTAAACGTTCCCCACTTGCAGCGTAGAAGTTGCGGGGGACAGGTTCAGCGGTCCAGTTTCGCCTCCTCGAGCATGTCTGGATTCACTCGAGAGGGTGGACACTTGAAAGCTTCTGTGAAGCATAAGAAGCATCCGATTAGAACGCAGCCTCTGCGTGCGTGTGAGTGCAACACTACAACGCGCTACCCCAGAGGACTGAGTCGCTTCCGTGTAAGCCCGCATCGATGGGGGGCCCATGACCGTAAACGGGGTGTAACTGCAGGTACCCAACCAATGGTGGACAGCAGCAGAAACCTGCAGCATCAGAGAACCAAAGGAGTTACTACGCGGCGTAAAAAGCGGCATCACCGGGAGGTACCCAGCCAGGAAGCTCACGGGCACAGACGCATCGAGGGCACGCCAAGGAAGATCTCTCCCCGATCGCAAAGTTATATTCACTTTCGACCACTGGACCGGCGAGACACGTCGACATCTGTTGTGCCATATTTGCAGACTATGTGCACGCACCGGAGAGACACAGTAGAAAGCGAATGTTTCGATAAAAGGAGGGAACCCTTGAAAACTCGGTGGCAAAGAATGGCAGGTTCCGGACTCGACAGAAGAAATGACGAGCCGTCACTCAAGAATCTTGCCGCAAAGATGACGGTGCACTGGCTTTCCCTGGTCTTCCATGATGAGCGCCTCGAAGAGGCGTATCAGCGATACCATTACACAAGCAAGACAAACGTCACTACTGTCAAACATGCGCTGGTTATATTTCTGGTAGGCGACATCATTCGATCTGACAATATCCCACTGTCTTGCGGCAGCTAAAAACACCGTGCGACAGTAAAGGCAGGCATTCAGACGCCGCTTTCTTTCCTTTAAACAGATATGCGTCCTAAAGTAGACTGCACGCCGTGACCGAGTTTTCTTCCCCAGGCATCACACTTCAAAATCCTTGCGTCTACTCTCTTCGGTCCCTATGTCAGGGCTCCTGTACCTATACTGAGTGCACGGTGGTGAAGCCAGTATATCGTTCACGGGGAGACGTTACGGTTGTTGTCAATTACAACTCCTTTCCCTTGTAGGCTGCATTTATTGAACAAACGCTTATCTTTCTGGCGACTGATCGCATCTCCGCAACCAACAACACAGTGATCAACACGGACAGAGCAGTAACGTGGACAGTTCGCTGCCTCGTCGCGTGGTCAGGATTTCTTATATGGCTATTTGTACAGTTCCGGGTAAAGCCGCGTAATCTGGTGAGTGACACCTTGTACAGGAGTGGAGGCGCAAATTTGTTTGTTTGACTGCCCTCTTCCCCGTGCAGTTCTCTTTTTTCTTTGTGCGTCTGCTGGTGGGCGTAGTCTGCGTACAGGATTCGGCGACTAGTGTACCTACTGAACGCGTTGTTTCTCGTCTCCGCCTTGACGTTTGGGTTGTCCGGTGCCTGGAATTTGATGTGAGAATGAATTAAAAGCACCTTCACGTATTTATTGCGCAGTGATTGGATGCGCAGACTAGCGTGGGTAACAACGTTGGACTCAGAGAGAGGCTCCCCCTATCCATGAGGCGTGCAGGTTGCACGGTGGTACGCAAATTACTACAGCAGGACAGAATATCCTATTTGTACGTCTCTGACTTGTCATATGTTCTTCGTTCAGAGACTCGGCAGGGAGGCCAGAGTGGCTTTACGTGGACACAACAGAGCTCTTTTTCTTCATAACCGTGCTTCACCACAACAGCGGATTCCTTTTCCACAGACTTGCTTGTGTCAATATGGTGCTTCTGCTCTTCACTATCGCCCTTCTGGTAATCATCGTGAGCCCAACCAGGCAAGTTAAAAGAGCATAGTTCATGCTCACCGTGATACGGTTCATGGAGGGGAAGTGCCCAGTGCACTACAGAGGAAGAAATGGCAGTTACACCGATAAGCCGCCTGTTTCGGGGCAGTAGACCCTATAGAGTATGCTAAAATGTTGTGGTCGTCCTGGGTGTTGTCTTTTTCTGAAGATGTTGCGGTTTTTCCTTCGATTGCAGATGGATCAAGAGTGCATGCTGCCCTTTTGCAGAATGCCTGTAACGCCGTTTCCTTGTCCGATGCAGCTTTTGCGGTCCGCGTCTTGTACAGGTGTAGAGAAGAGGCATTGCTAACAATCCCGACCTTCGTAGCTGTTAACACTCTGAGTGGCTACTTTAAGGTAAGATGCCTCCACTCTACCCGAAGAAGTGTGACCGCCCTGAAGAAACCACAACGTTTACGCAGATGTCCTTGTTACACAGAAATCGGGCCTTATTCTCAGCAGCCTACCCGCGCTGTGCTGACACTGTGCACCCATCGAATGCGCTCTTCTATTACGTTGTTGACTGACTTCAAGGAGTTTGTTGACAGGCAGACTTTCGTTATGAACGAGCAGGCGAATGCTCTCGAGAGGCGAAGCCGGATGCTGCTGGCCGACATGCTGCCGCGCCAAGTTCTGGAGGAATTTCGCCACAACAGCCTGAAACTTGCGTACAACCACCAATGTGTCTCTTTCCTCTTTGCAGACATATGCGGCTTTACAGCGTGGGCACGCAACGTCGACGCTCGCGAAGTGTTAGTGTTGCTTCAGACACTTTTCTCCACCTTCGACTGTGACACTGCTAGCCTGGGTTTGTACAAGTTGTGCACGATCGGCGACGCCTATGTAGTTATATCAGAACCACTCGTTGAGGACGAAATTCGAGATACCTCTCTGGGCTACGAAGGAGCGGAAAAGGTCCTCAAGATGGCGAGACAAATGGTTGAAAACGTGCTTAGAGTTAGACGCAAACTTGGGATCCCTTCCCTCGACATGCGCATTGGGCTACACAACGGATCGTGTGTGGGAGGTGTGATTGGGAGTAGAAGACTGCGGTACGACTTATGGGGACTTGATGTGCTGATCGGAAATAAGGTGGAGAGCAACGGCGTGGCAGGGGAAATATGTTGCAGCGAGGATTACAAAATTCACTTGACGAGCTCCTATATACATGAAAGCAGGGGAACCATGCAATCAGAAGAAGGGTAAGCTCCCCTTGTCAGGGTGTCCGAATAGTACTGTCTACTACGCATTCGAGACACACCGATGACAGGCAGCTTACACTTCTGTGGCGTCACGGCAATACACTGTGTACTTCTGTGACAGCGGCGTGATCGCGCGAGCATCCTTTCAAGAGAAGCGCCTGATAAGTTCGTTGCGCTGCGACTACTTTTCTCCCTGCTTGCAGGAGGCCTGTGTTTCGCTTCCACAAAACTATAGACATTATGGAGAAAACAGTACCCTTGTTCCTGATCAACAACCCTTCAGAAGTCAAAAACTCCTGAGATAACACCCAACCAGGTGGTTCACACTTGTACTGCCCTGGCAGTAGTGCGTGAAGTGCAAGACGCGTACTTAGGGGAGACATCCAAGCAGAAGCCGTCTCCGTTATCCTCTCCTTTTGGAGCTTTCAGCAGAGACACAACTTATTTAGACTCCAATATTAGAAGCAGAGTAGACTTCGATAGATGAAGCACCGCACAAGAGGCGGCAAGTTCACCTGCAGCTTTGGTACACCGGCTGCGGAAGCGCGTAAATCTTCCCTCACTCGCGCGACGGTCGTACTTCCCCCATTGAAGCGGCAGACGCACAGAAGCATTTATTGAAAGCAGTGGTACTAGTGCATTAGCCGCAGCAGCGCAGAAGGCACACGAGCACATGTTCGTCTGTCCGCGACTACAAGATAATAACACTACACCTCTGTGACGATTCTAAGTGCCCTACTTCACGCACGCGAAAGGACACTTGAAGAGAATACAGCTGCTTATACAGGGTTTTGGACGCGAGGCCGTAATTCTCATCAAGTTGGACAGTCAGCGAAGGATTTAAGGTTGCGTGTTGCATCGGAGAGAGGTAGTAGTGTCGTTACGGCGCCGTTGGACAACGCTTAGTATGTTGCCAGAGCCCCTTATTGGTGTCTGTGCTCTTCTGGAGTCGCTTGTCGTGTCATGACCACCTGCGTGTTGCATCGGAGAGAGGTAGTAGTGTCGTTACGGCGCCGTTGGACAACGCTTAGTATGTTGCCAGAGCCCCTTACTGGTGTCTGTGCTCTTCTGGAGTCGCTTGTCGTGTCATGACCACCTGCCATCAAATGCCGTTAACCCTCCGTCTGGAGCGAAATCTTGTCCTGCGTACGGCGGAACTATGCCGAGTTCAAGTAATATAAGCCTGCACTTGCGTGTCCCACCGGTTCGCTGTAACGCTTCACTTGTTTAAAGGCGGCCTCAAATCTCAGTACCACTGCTATTCAGGAGTCTAGTTACAAACCACCGTAAAAGAAGTACCTTAGAGCAGTCGAGTTCCGTCCACAATGTGTCCTCCCAACAAGTACAGCCAAAAGGTCACCCAGTTGGACCGGTCAATCACCCAGTATAATGGATTTACCGGGGCCTTCCGTAGGCCCTGCCTTGTCGCAGTGAAGCGAAGACGACTAGTAATCGTACCGACTGCAACAGGACCAGTACGCGCACTCGTCTCTCTACAGATAATACTAGTCAAATTTTTCCGTAGGCGTATCCCCAGTAGAAGTGATAGTACTAAAACTTCCACTGGTAGTGTTCTACACGTATCGCAGTGGAGCACCGTGCTCAACGGGTCAAGGAGATGACGTCTACCAAGCAATGAAAGATCCCCACAGCACAGTGGTACTGCATAATAGAGCGGTAATGTAGGAGACTGCCTTCACACGCTCGTTCCGCATGAACACCAGTAGATAAGACGCCTGCCCCACTGAACCACCAAGAGAAGCTTGTGTGAACGGGCACGTGGCAAGCTTCCACGCTGCTTTCTCACTCAGTTCGGCACGCACCAGATAGCTTCGAAACGAAGGTACGTAGTACCAGTACACCGGTATGCGAGCAACCTGTGTCTGGGCGACTGGTTTAAGACTAGGGGCTTGCAGCACCGTTTGCCTGTGGTGCGACATACTGCAGCAGATGAGCATAGTATAAAGTATGAAAAGTAGTCAACTGGGGGTCACCGTAAATACCACAGACACCAAGAGTGACAGAAAATCACTTCGGGTGCTGGCTTCTACAGTTGCATCCGCCTACGAGTGCAAGACAAGTGTTTCAGAAAAACCATGCAGCTTGTTGGCTCAGTCATCTTGAATGTTTCTCTGCTGCTTTGAGCTCTGTCCCCATCACCAATTATATCCGCTGCGCCCTGCATAAACGTGTCCGGGCGCAACGAAATGTAGAAAATGGTGCCAGATATGGAGACGACGCCCATTCAATACGCAAGGGAACATTGACATCAGTAGGGGGTTTACCGTAGAGTTATTCGCCACTCTCGTTCTACATATCGTGATACGAAGAATAAGCTAGCATGTACCACCTTGTGTGAAGGTGGGCTGGTGCAAAGCGCCCTTGTCCTCTCGTTGAATTCGTGTCCAGCCGTACGGGAACAAACCCTGCGCGAAATGAACGCCGGTGTATTGTTTGCGCGGACAGAACTGAAGTGAAGATGTTTATTCGCTCTGGAACAACACCTGTATGGGTAGAGGGAGCAGCACTTTGTAGACTGCTACGAAAGACGAATCCACTTGCAAACGTGTTCAGAAGTGGAGTCCTATTAGACTTGCCGCTATGCTCACGCAAGTCTGCTTGTTCTCCTCAGCCTTAGTCGTGCTTCGACATATCGCACGTCGTCTGTGAAACCCTTCGATGAGGATGCGACAGAGATTGGTCATATGAACGCTCCTCCAACCGTGTGGGGATCACACTTTCAGCTACCAGCAAAACATCGGCAATCCCTCATCCCGCTGTCGTTGTGTCCTGAGCTTCCGAGAATATTTTTCCGTACACCGGTTAGTAGCGGTAGCCACGAAATACTGATGGGTGCACACGCGAAGTCGGAGACGACTTCGAAGGAACCGCAACTTTTACCGGTATTGCGCAGTGAAAAATCAACCAGGCAAATTGTAAGGTTGAAGTAATGAAGCTACAGTGTGTGTTTGACCTGTTTCGTCGCCGCACAGCGACGGTGGCGGACAGGTTTATCAAAGACAACGTCCCTTGTCAGAATGGAGCAAGCGTGACCTACACACGACCAAAACACTTAGCACAGGGCACTTCCTTCGGTACTCCAGAACCCTGTTGCGATATTCCGGAAATTGCCGCAAAACGCACTACAACTGAATATACGCGTGATATTGATTCACTTGCGCGCACCGAGCTACAACTTAACAGCTTGTTTGCATCAGCAGAGTTTTACCTCGGTGCCGCAGAAAGAACAAACTTACAAGCAGTTTCATGTGGGATCCGTTTTACTGGTCATGATCTCGTCCGTGGATTATGACTTCGTCGAATGTCCACAGTTACAGCAGCAGCACCTCCATCTCGAAATTTGATTTCCGTGTTACTCTGAACACAAGAGGGAAGACAGGATGTATAGGTTTTTTCTTAATAGCTGTGTACCTTTTGACACAGTTTTCACGCAGACACTAGGCTACTGCAATCACCTGCTTCTAGGAAGGCTATCTGAAACGTCACAGAGTGAGTCGCACGCAAATTCCATGAGACTTTCTTGACTTCAGCCAGTCGCCAAGTATACTCTAACGGATAATGGCCTCCGGCTTACCGCCACCTATGATGCATCCTGTTTGGCATGGCGCGCCGCATCATCTTTTGCGCATCGGGTAGGCGTGTCCGCACGTGCACGTGCGCAGGAACGACTGGATAAAGATGTGCTTGGGGCGTACACTCACACAGGTGGGAGGGTTCTTCAGAGTGCACCGTGTGAGACATCGGACTGCTGCCTACCAGCTTGTAGGGGGGAACGTGCTAATCCTGGGAGTGAGCACAAGTCGCCCGTTCAAGCGTACTGCTCACGACGTCACTCCGAAGCTTAATCGTTCTCGCAGAGTCGTTCTTTAGCAACGGATGTCTCGGGAACATTTGAGACTCGTGTGACCCTCGTCACTACATTTTGACCCCCCATCTACCCAGCAAAAGATGCTTGAATATGCCAGTACTCACTGGCATTTCGCTCGAGGTGCAGAACTCGAGGCACCCGCAGGAAGAAAAACGACAGTTGGTGACACCCGTGGCCTTGATAACCCTTCCTATCGGGGTAACGTGTTTCGTGCTGTTGGACACCTATCTTCCCATTTTTGTCGCGGTGTCGTAATCACTGACAATCAATGACATTATGGTCATTGCGCAATGTTGTTGCAGAACTTTTGTTCTCCAAAAAGCAGTTAATGTGGACATGTGGACGCACATATCCAAGGGAGAGAAGTTGGCCTTACAGGAATTTTTCCAGTCATCTGGCGACACCCTGCTTGTCAGCTGCACTCACGTGAAACGGTGGGAACATGCACTGGAAGCGCGTCCCCGATCAGCAGACGCCTCAGTCCGTTTTACAAACAGGAAGGAAACTCTTTCCACTGTGCACATGCCCAGGAAGGTTACCCACACCTTCAACTGTACGTCGCTCTTGGAAGCACCACTGTAAGGGATTGAAGGGGATACAACCGTGCAAAATACCAGAAGAAACGGAATAGAAGATCTTCCTGTTCGCGCAGTGCATTGTTTAGAAGCGCTTCCACTGGCATGCTCAGCCTGAGCTGGAAAGATGCTTCTTTGTTCAAGGTTTGAACCCACGCATCGTAGAATTTGATGAGAAATAGTGCCAGGATAGAGCCCCGAATTATTTCAGTAGTTGCTCGGTCTGGAGAGATTGTTATCACATCCTGCCACGGCGCCGGAACCAAGGGACGCAGCCCCTGTAGTTTCCCAAGGAACATTCGTATCTCTTCCACTGTAGGGTAACTGTGCGGAATCGGATTTCTGTAGGCTCCCCAACCGTAGCGCGGCCGTCCCGTTGGGTACGTGGGCCTGTCCCAACTGGACTTGACGGGAGGTATACCGAGCGAAGAAAGCAACTGTCTGGAGGCGCCGCGCAGTGACTGTGAGCCGTCTGCATAGTCCTCCACGGTGATGCCAGGCAGCCGGTACGTTTCAAAGGACGCACGGTCCCGCTCTCCCTGAGCTGTATACTGGTCCTTCAAGAGCTTCACTTTTTCATGGGCGCCCGTGCGCAGTTTGAAGCAAAGGCCTGTCTCATTGGGGTACTTGAGCTCCTTCATGTGGTTGCCGCTTAAGTGACATGGATGACTTCTAGAAATCATGGACACTCTCTCATTTTCCTTGCGCGTCCCGCCCCCGACTGCCAACTTTTCACCTCCCCGTGTATCGTCTAACCACTGAAAGGCTCGAATCGGACTATGGATGTGATTTGAGAGAAGTGTTTGTGCGCCCAACTTACTACATGTAGCAGACATGTGGAACGAGACACAAAATAGCACGAAAGCTGCCAGAACGAGCATTGTGTATTGGTAGCATCAGCGACAGGCATTTTCTGAACAATGCACACTGTACGTATAAAATTTGAGGGATTTGCGTTCAGCAGCAAATGGCGCCGCAGGAGCGTACCGCGCAGCAGCAAGCAGACGCTCGCTCCCCTTCTGACACCGCCGTTAACAGGAAACTTGCCTGCGCGGCCACCCAATGCTGACGAGTTTGTGCCGCCTGTGTAGTCAAGCAGTTTCTGTTCCTGCAGAAACAGGACGCACGGCAGGTACCATCTTCGGTTTTTCAAGCTGAGACGAGCACAAGTGCCACCCGAGATATTTTTGCCTAAAAACAGCGAAGGCATTCTTACACAAGGGAGAGAGCACTGTTCGAGACTGCGTATGAAGGGGCTCTTGACTGCTGGGGCGGTGGCACCTACCAGAAATTAACGAGGTCGCAGCTTGTTCATTCGGAGCCGCGAGCGGTTTTGCGCGTCAGATGCATCAGCTGGCACAAAGGAGATAACGGCGTTCGCTGTGGAAACGCATGCTTTAACTCGTTATGATTAGGAGCTGGATTCGTCTCATGAAGAAGCGGCTTTCTGGGTGCGCTCGACCGGTGCGCATCAGCAAGATCACCACAAGGCGCGACGGCGCACTGCATTCAACCCTCGAACGTCCTGTGCCCTGCGTGACTTGCGGTCAAGTGAGCAAGCAATGCCGTTGGGCGCTCCCGTATCCCTCATACTGAGTATGGGGAGGGCTTCTCCATCACACAAAGCCCTCTTCTCGTATCTCATACGAAGTTGTTCTAATGTGCTCGACATAGGGTCCGGCTAACGATCACCGACTCTACCAGATAACTAGACAAGCGAAACGCACTCACAGTACCGCAAGTGAATGGATGACTGGACAAAAAAAAAATGGCGGACCCTCGGGTTCCTCTGTCAACGGCAAGCCCCAGAGCTTGACACCTTGTGAAGCAAGCACCTTGACCTACTAGTAGTACCCGCGGGTAAACAGCCGGCACCTACACAAAAGGGTCTGACTGTGCGACGGCGGTCAGTTTTGCAGCAAGTTGCCTGTGTCATGTCAGTTGCCACCAATGTTCAGGCCGCGCACAACTAGCACCAACAACGTTTCCGATAGTCACCTTTGAAGCAACATGGTTTTTTGAATTCTGCAATGTTCCACCACGCTTTCAGATGCGTGTTTTCTTACGAGGTATGCTAGAATCGTAGCGCCCAAGTTCTGCCCAAACACACAGACGTACACGTGTCGGGCAAACAAACGGTCTTCGCAGAAGGCCGACTGGCTCTTCCCAGCAAACGATATGCGAACCACACGGGATCCCAAATCTCCTCTTGATTCGTAGCTAATCTGGCAAAATAAGCCAGATGTACCTTAGGCAGCACCCAGAACATTAAAATATATTTCCGTCCAACCGGACTCTGCTGCAGCGATGCGAACGGTCGCACCCAGGAGCAAATTTTCCAGAGTCACGTCGGGACTCGTTTCTGCAAGCGTCCCTGTGGATCACGGCTGACTAGCGGTTCGACGTGAGCAATTACAGCACTTGAAACGACCGACTTTTATGGCTTGGGCCCTACCACAGGACAGGCTGCGCGGCCTTCTACAATTTGCTAACTTTCTTGTGTAAGCTTGGCATACTGGTCTTCTAATATAGCAGAGCAGGACTCTACGAGTAAAAAATCACCGTAGGTGGTGAGCCACGCTAGGTCTCGTTCGCTTCGGAGTCATACGAATGCCTTCGGACGACAGAGACCTGGCGGGAATCGCGCATTCTCGGCCAGGCTCGTGCAGTAAGCCGCACCGTATCAGCTCACCAACGTGAGACAGAAAGCGGAAACCGACAAGAGGTTTTGTGCGCCAGAAATTGGGGGAGACTAGACTCTACTCAAAATGTTTTTGAACGTTATCCGTGAGTTCCCGCCTGCTGCGGTGAAGTGTCCGTTCGCACCTTTTCCGAGTTTCCCGGTCAAGGCTGAATGCAGCCACAGTCACCGGCGCGTTCACTCTGCACCCTAAAATGTCGGGCTGTAGTTTACGCTAGAAGAATACCGGAAGAGGGTGCAGACCAGCAGAAGCTCCTGCACCATCTCTTGCACACTTCAGCAGTGAGTGTCTTCTTTCCCGATAGTAACCCGCGACGCGGCGTTGCTGTCTGAGAACTCACGAGGCGAACAGCTGTGACGGGAGGTCGACGGCAGTCAAAGACGCACGGCTCTATCGAGTAGACCGAAGACAGGCCGCCCAACCTATGTATCAAATTGCTTTTGAAAGGTCTCTAGCGAGACTGACTTCTACGTCTGTGAAGCGTTCCTTTTGCATCGCTTCTCACCCACTTTGCAACAGCGTATGAAACTGCTGGTGCTCCTGTGACATGTGTTAAGGGAGACTGGCTCCTAAGTCTGTGGAGCGTACCCATTTCATGGCTTCTCACCCACTTGGCTCCGGGTTGTGCAACCCCTGGTGCTTCTGTGATGCGTGTAAAGCTGTAACAGAGTGTCCGCAGAACTCATCGACGTTGCCTCTCTCTTGCCATATTGTGACCTCGTCGCACCTAGGTCGAGGATTCAGACAATCTATGTAATAGATCAGTCACCGTCATGTGCTGCTCGACAAAGTCTGGCACGGCGGTGGTTTACTTCTTCCCCGCCCTGTATGGCGCACTGATGATTGTTGCGGGCGTTTTTGAGCTTCAGCAGAACCCAATTTTGAGTGCTGTGTGCATTATCTTTGGAGCAGTCTATTTGCTGACGTCGGTTATCGGGGAGCTGGGTGTCTGGTGCTTGAACGAGGCCGCAATACGATCCACGGTTGTCCTCGTAGTGCTGGAAAATATAATCGCTTTTATCTTTGCTACGTTCCTGCTGGTTGACGTCTTGCGCGCGCGAGATATCAAAGAGCGTCCGCACCCCTCAGCGTTGCTCTCGTTCGTGGCTAATCACCAAGCAGCCACAATCACACTATGCATCGTCTTGTACGTCGGCTCGATAATGACGTCATGTTGCGTTGGAGTCCTCTCAGAATATCAAGCTCAGCTCGATGCTGAGTTGCTCCTTCAAGAGACGAAACTCCTGAAGGAAAGTGAGGCAGCAGCACTCCTCGGTACCAACAAAAATCGGCCGGCCGCAGCATCTGGACAGAGAATTTTCAACGATCCTGCAGGTGGTCTGCTAGACAGCGGAAATGATGACGTATTCATTGTTGACCACGGATACCGTCCGTCTGAACAGCTTCTGTAATGGACTTTGCAGCACACGCCACAGGCAACCGCCTGAAAAAATAGGCTACGATCGTGGGCCGTCTCCTCCGAGGTGCACGCGACCGTCGCTGGGCTAATTTAGACGGAAGCAAGAGGTTGAACCACAATGCTGCCAGCTGTCAACCATTTCCCGATGAACCGCCGGGGACTCAAATGATAGAGATAGATTGTGGTGGGTCAACTTTTCAGACAACCAGTCCACTGTTGTGTTGCAGGATCGAGCCCCGTCAGCATTGCATCTTACCTGCGAGCTGTTCTGAAAGATTGGAAATGCTTATAACACCATCGCTGTCAGTAAAAGTGGGAGTAGCAGTGCAATGCAGACGTGCGTCCAATCCTTGCAGGCGACGGCGAAACATACGCTGCGGTGGCAATACCGTCATGGCAAATGTGTGTATCATCGTCCAAACCATAAGAAAAAAAGGGCTCATTCCCTCAAGACGCCCTACGGCAATATTCCTGGTCGGAACACTGCTAGCACTACGGTCGGGATGAGTAGCGAAGTTCTGGTCTCTGACTGCCGAGCGTAGTGCCACTGGCGAGTGAACAGTTCCTGCCCACCGTTAATCTCAACATACTCTTATACAACCAGCATCGAAAACCGCTGGAGGGCGTGGACAGATCTGTGTTTGAAATCTCAGGCGCACTTAGTCGCGTCATACAATGCGGATTTCTTGCTGGCTCGTAGGTGGTACGCAAAGACTCTTCGAGACCGTCAGGACGACCGTGTAAAACTTGTGGACATGAATGCTGCTAGAAGTAATGAACTCACTATTTAACGACCTGTGTGTCGCTAGTTATGTGACTGTAAAGCCAGCCTCCGAAATAGCTGTCCGCCCACGCCCGTTTCGGGGCGCTGCGCACCAACAATATCAGCCAAGGACAGAATCTGTGTAGTGGGGACGAGCCACGCTTCTCATGTCATGGTAGGCGCATCGTTCGTTCTCTTTGGTGGTCGCGCCCAAATCATGAAAAGAATCTCCCCTCCGTCGTGGCGCCTGGCGGCACACCGAGGCAGCAGTCCGTCGGTTCATTCACTACCACGCTTTTCCACGTAAGAATTCTCCTTCTGCAAGAAATAGCTAGTCATCTCGGCCTAAGGCTCACTATACGTCGACCAGAAATGCCCCGCCAATATCAGCTGAACATACTGCATGGTAATGAGATAGCCACAACGGCATTACCACGAGGACGGACCAACGGCAGCTTAGGCCAACACGGCCTAAGCTGCAGATAGACGGCAATGCCGCATCTTTCACCACGGGGTCCGGTAGCGTACACACTCTGGTACGCAGTTGAGCACGAATGGATATAATCCACGGACCACAACCTGTGAGCCAACGTTTACCACGAAATGACCTGTCCGAATCCGGCCTCGTGATGCTTCCGACCTCGCGAGTACCCTGGTACCACGAAATGCTTTCCCCCCATTATGAAACAGCGTGCTTTTCCGCACAGTACGCGAGTCTGCCTTTTCAATTTGCACAGAGCTCTGTTCTACACTATAATGACAGCTTCGCTCTCTCAGTTCTGCAAGAACTGTGTCATCACCAAAAACGATACTACCACCACGCCTCATGTGTTCGCCCCTCGTGCACGGAGATCCTGAAGTGCTCGGTACAGTCCGCCGGCTGGGGATAGCTACAAGGCAGTGTACCACAGCTCCGAGGGGGCATGAACGCGCTTAAGAGAGGCGGAGACCACAGCATGGTTGACTAGGGTACAAAGCTATGTAACCGCAGAATAGTGCAGCCACATCGTTGTAGACGTCAACAGTCCGTTGAAGTGCACACTGTACAAAAAGGAGTACGCATCGAGGTGTGTGGGGACCGGAAGCAGCACAGAAAACGATAGCGACCGGAAATGCCCAATGGATTTCAGTAAAGATAACGTGGAACGGTGGTTGCTCTTCTTTACGCGTACACGTAGATCTTACATAGGGTCGTCGGAAAAGCCGTTGTTGCGAGATGTCAGGCCACCAATATCGACCGCTGGGGTGGACCCGGAAGCACCTTGTGTACGCAGACGTACTGCTGTGGTGATAATCGACCGACAAGCTGGTCGGAGGAATGCACAGCTAGTTGAGGGACCGCGTCGATTGTCAACAAGCCGCTGGCGAAGCACACGTGTTCGAACAGGCCACACACCAAGAAATCTATAGTGATAATTCTGCTCGGATCCGTTTCACTACTTGTTGTGCTGCAGAGTGAATTTTGGACCGTGTCAGTTCGCGGGCGGCAGGGTGCTTGCGACCTGTTATTCAGGTTGAAGATCCTGCAGTGCTAAGGGTTCACCTTCATCGCCGTCCTTCCCTTCTGCAAAAGAAGATGTTGTTGACCATACCTGACTGGCAGATCGCAGGTGGTTTTGCCCTGCTTGCCTCCGTGACCTTTCCGCTGGGCGCTCTCTGCGGCGTGCTATCGTGCGATCGACACCGCAAGGTGAATGATGAATTGCTGAGCACTTTCTTAGCAATTGGCGCGGGGTCACTAATCTTCGCAGTCGCAGTCGAAGTGTACGCGGAGGGTCTGGACGCTATCGAATACATTCAACCTAGCTATTCTATACGTACCGCAGCTTACATTGTTCAAGTACTTTTTGCTGTCGCAGGTGCCCTCATGTACATTGGGCTCGAACGCAGCGTACGAAGCCGCAGTATAACGGTGTGGCACGCCGGAGGACGAACGGCACGAACATTGGCTTCTCCCAGAGCTGTTGATGCAACGACTGTGACTGTCAGCGTCACGGCTTCACCGAACGGATCACTGGAAGTTGGCAACGGCACACCCTCACGTGAGAGAGCGGCGCGGGACAGTGATGCGGACATAGAGGCCGAAACACGTGCCTGCACTGTAGCCTCATCGTCCGAATGGGCCGTGAGAGACGATGATCACGAGAGAGAACGCCTCCTTCGAGAGATCTGTGAAGAACTGCATGAGGACAAAGCACATCAGAGAGGCAGCAAAAGCGCAGCTGTGCTGGAGGATGAAGAGGCAATATCAGGGGTATCTGCAGTGAAAGAGGATAAGTTTTGCATGTCAGCCCTTGACACAAAAGACCACGGGGAGATATTACACAAAGAAGGTTGTGCGGACGATGCTGCTGCTGCTCCCACCGGCATCGGATTCAGAAGTGACGAGGCGGCTGTTCGTGACTTTCTCGGAAATATTCTCGTGTCCATCCAGAGTTATGCACCAATACTTGAACACAAGTACTTTCGGCTCGCGTGCTCTGGAAGTCTAAGAGGGGCACATAACAACAGATACGCGGTCAACGCAGACGACTCTGGAGAGAGAGAGAGACTCGAACGAAGACGACAGCAATACGGAATTGGTCAGCACCATAGTGACCAAGGCGAGGACAACCTGAAGTCTGCTGACAATCTAGACCTAGCGTTGGTATTGTGGACAAGCCAACTTCTTGATGCGGTTCCGGAGGCTATGATGATTGGATTTCGCACAGCTGGGGATACACTCTCATGGGCCTTCATCATTGCACTATGCATTTCGAACTTTCCTGAAAGCTTCTGCGGAGGATATCTCATGAGAAAAGAAGGCTTAAGTACGTGTTCAACACTTCTGTATTGGTTTTCCGTGAGCTGCTTCACTGCCATCGTATCCGTCTGCACAGTAATTCTTACACCGTCTCACACTTCATCGCTTTTGAGGCTCTTTGATGCGGCCATTCAAGGAATCGCTGCGGGAGCGATGTTGGCGCTCGCAACTGCTTCTATGCTGCCAGCAGCATACGAAGCACGCGGAGTTTCAAGTGGCCTTTACTGCGTAGTGGGGTTTTTACTATCGCTGTCGACACGCCTATTCTTCGGACTTCTGAACGGGCCTGCGCCTTTGGGCGAAGAAGGTGGGACTGTGATCCATGCGTCTCACGTTCCTACCGGCACTGAAAGCGCAGTCGGGGGAGACGCGGCATAGTCCGCTGCATAGTATTTATGCAAGTGTGTACCAGAGCCGTGATGGACGCTTGCCGTGTGACGGTGCTGGATTTAATTTATGAGCTCTTGCAGTGATCCAGCGCAGCTGGACATGCCCGATCAACACGCATGGCTGCGCAGAAGCCTACCTCGAGAGAACGCATACCGGTATAGAAGACCCACGCCGCCTGTGTGGCCCGTTTGCTGTTTGTTGACAGCGTGTAAGATAACCGCATCATGCCGTGGCGGCAAAGCCTACCTTCCTGTTCCGTCCAGCAAAGTGCATTAGCGACTGCGTCTATTCCAGAATTCGAGTCTCTTCGTCTCGTGCAGGAGGAAGTTTTCTTGAGAACGATGCCACGCGTGGGGGCCCTGTGGTCCCCTTTGCTGACTGCAAGGTCTGTACGACTACCAAACCCACCACAGTATACGAAACTATCGCCTGGACTCTCAGACGTACTTTTACCGCAGGGGAAGAGGCACCGGCCAACTGTGCAGACGTGTCAGATACTTAACCACCGTTGCTGTTAACAGTTCACATACATGTTTGCAAATGCCTGCCTGGAGAAGGACGGACGGGCAACACCCCGCAAAATGCGACACACGTGCATCCCCAACAAAAGGTCAATCTGCCGCGGAGAGAGGCGCGTATGTGCCTTTTGAGAAATGGCAGGAGAGGATGTGGAACAGCCCACTAAGGGGAGTATCTGCTAATCACGGAGCGAATGTGGAATGCTTACCGCCACCAGTTCACACGAGTAGTACACGAAAGGGTTAACACGTGGGCACGAGAAGACAGCAACACTGTAGCGGCGCTTCTTGTATAGACGGTACACCACGAGGAACTGCCACGCGGTGCATAATTCTATGAGGTCGGACGACCTGTACTCGCTTGCGTGGGAACTATCGACGGATGCCGGCGCCAGAACGCCATGTGTTTCAAGACAACCGCCTTGGCGTAGCAGCTCGGATAGAGAGACCCTGCAACAAAATACGGATGCTTTTTCGTATGCAGTTTTCCGATACAGTAGATACCAACCTTCACTTGTGAAATTGTGCTCTTGCCCCTACGTCCACACGATCTTTGGATACCGGTAGCTGACAAAATGTGCCACCAAATGTGTATCCAACACACGGCAGATGTCGAATGCTGCAATCGTGTAGCGCATAGCGAAAAGTTCACTTTCATCCGTTTCAGCTTATCCTCCGGCCGCAACTCGTTGGCGAGGCTTGCGTCCTCCTGTCCGACCCGGCAATACGTAGGTCGGAAACACGGAGGCGTACTTACTTCGACTACAGCCCGTGGATGGTCACAGCAGTCTTCCTTCAGCACATATAGCTTCGAGGAATGCAGACAGTCAAATGTAGACGTTCCGCCTGCATTGTAGAGGGCAGCACGGAATTCCTGTGTGGTTTGACAATATCCACGACATTATCGATTCTGCTCAAGTTTCGCTAACTGTACCATAAAACGTCTTCGGTCAACAGTGAATGAACCCGACACGTAGGACACCCTCCGTGTGAGGCCGAGTGTACCTCTGAGTGTTTCCCTCTCAAGGCGGCACTCTTGTGGAATCACACAAACGGTATCGAAGCGGCAGTTTCCTGGAATCACACCTCCGTAGTCAATGGGCATACCCTTTCTCTGTTCAACTAATAATAATCCCTGCGACAAAATCCTCTCTCCGAGAGACCCAAGGGATGGACGGAGAGGGGAATTACGGTTGTGCAGCTTCACAGATTGGCACCGAAGTGTCCTGAAACTTTGTTGCAGGCCAGACAGTAAGTTCCGCTCTCCATAACGCGACTCGAACGATGGCGTTCGCCGCCTCGCGCTGCGAGCCGACGCTGTAATGTATCACATAACGCGACACAAAGATGTGCTTTCAAGGACACTGGGCTTGTCAGAAATGTCCTTGCCATCATTTCGCTCAGTCTGACCATCCTCCAAGTTGTCGCGAGCATGCGTGCGCGTATCGGGCGAAGGCTCGCACTGTTCTGGGCTGCTCTCCCCAGCAGAGGCTACTTTGCCTGCACCCTGCACCGATGGCGTGGGGGACTCATGTCCACTTCCGCGTGCACCTGTAGCACTGCCCGAAAATTCACTTTCGCTACTGGGCGTGTCTGCCATCCGCTGGAGTATTAACCGTTCCTGCTTTTCCTGGCGAAACGTGCCTGCGGAAGGATGTTCTTTCCTCTGTTTTTTTCGCTCGGTCCAACCTTTACAGGGTTTGATCCTGCCAACAACGAAGTTGCTCCATAACTGCTGTCCGCGTTTGGAATGAAATGAGAAGTCCCTTGAGCAGTCTTGCCCCCGCTTCCGAAGGAGGCAGCTGGGTCCTCCAGGGTGCGCGTACAAAATGGGGAACGCATCGTATATGAGACCGTTTGCAAGGAGCCAACACCCTCCATTTCGGCAATATCGATCCACCTGGCATTGACTGTAACTGACAAGAGGCCTCGCTGGAGGGGCGAGAACACGCAGGCAGCGATATGGAAACCATGAACACGGCGCCCAACCAGCCCCCAAACGCGACCGCTCGGCAGTGTTTTTCTTCTCCATTGTCTCCGGTTTTGTTCCGGTGGCAGGCGCTGACGCAGTGCGCACCCATCCTCTGGTCGTAGGCGAGTACGACGGGTCGGTTTCTTCAACTAGAGTGCCCCGCGCTGGCAACAGACTGACGTCAGTCTGACTGGTTAGCCGGCTGCACAGCGGAGAAATAACCTCCGCGGACTTTGAAACATCACCCGCAGAACCGCCTGGCGAAGACGTAAGCCCTCGTGTCCTCACAGAGAAAGCGCCTGCTTCTTCGCCGTACGAACGCATGTGCAATGGGTCCCCAGCGGATGGCATTGCCTGACGGTACGTATCAGCCGCACATGACGGTGATTTGCTCGGATCCTTGTTGAGCACGTACGGGGGCAGCGCGTCCGGATGAGAACGGCGTGGAAGACATCGGATGCATGACACGTTGTCGCAAGCATCCATGCAGTACGAACACGCGTCGCATTCAGGAGGATCGGAAGCTCGCTGCGCAGCTGCTCCTGCGTACCCTTGTGCAGAGTTTGCAGGAAGGCGCTCCGGACATGTGTCGCTATCTCTCGTCAGTGGCGTAATTAGGGTACTTCCAGTAACCATTGAAGTAGGTGCTCTTTCAGCTGCAAAATTCTCTGCAAAAACCTTTCCCTCCTGCAGCGGTGTGCGTAGGGCTGCGGCCGCCGCTGCACCAGCAGGACAGAGGCCTCGCGCATAAAACGGACAAATAAGACTAGATCCTAACGGGTGTTGGGACGAAGGCGCGGAACAGACAAACCGGCCATTGTCTGAATGCTCTGCCGCCAGCGTATTAGCTTCCGCAGCGGGATTGGAGCCGAAGACCCTTTCCAATGTTCGCTGGCAATGGGAGAACGATGAGGGCCCACTGGTGCGCGACTTGACGACAGTACTATACTGATCCGCAGTACACGAGGGAGACATCGGTGGGACACACAGACTTGCCATGTTGCTAGCTTCGCCTGCATGAACAGCGGACGAAGCAGCAGAAGAGCCAGATAACGGCGTGTAAGAGAGCGACGTACGATGCGCAGAGCGCGGCGTGCGCTCAGAACTACAGGGACAGGACAAGGCGCGTCGCCTACTCTCCCTTCTCGCGTCAAACAAAGGGAATGCGGCAGATGAGCAGGCTTGTTCCGTTGATCCTTCCTCTACGCCGCCATCGCCTCCTTTTCTACTCGAAACCGCGCAGCGACTCGCAATACCAACGGTAGATGCTGTCAACGAGCTACGCCTGAAACTGCGCAGTTCCCTGATAGAGCGCTGACGAGTCGCACGGGTTGCAACCGTGTCGGAAGGGCTGTAAGCATCAGCCGCGCTGTGTGCTCTTGCACGGTGAAAATTGGACCGGCTGGAAGGTTGCGGTTTCCCATCAGAAAAGGCGGATGTCGCGCTCTCCTGAGCGGGGGCCAGCCAAAATGTTTCCAAGCCGCCTCGCGAGCGGAGTAGGTGCTGGTGTTTGGATGTGCGCTGCATCGAGCTCTGACATTCTGCGTGGCGAATAGTATAAGCATTCATCCCTGCCAGGGAGTCCTCCACGTCTTCCCATGAAAGCGACGGTGACGAAGAAGGGGTTCGTTCGGTAGCGTCTCCTGTTCCCTTGTCCTTAAAGCTAGCACTTGTTCGGTCCTTGCCTTGGCCTATGACGGCGGCGCCTCGACCGTGTCCACGGAAACGCCTATCACGCTTTTCCCTTCCGACATGCGAAGCAGATGACATTGTCTCAACTGCTCGACCCGCTGCTTTGTGTTGCCCTGCGGCGTGCTGCTCTGCTTCTACTGTGTGTTGCTCTGCTGCTACGCACTCTCCTGCTGCACGCAGCAACTGCACATCAGTTCTTCGCCGCGGTTCCATCTCGACAGTATTCGACACCGAAAGTTCACGCGCCCGCCGTTGCTCTCCTAGTTGTATTACACCTGAAAAGAAGACTGGCCCGCTAGCTACTGTTAGGGCCGCCCCCGCCACTTCTCCCGCGGTTTCGGCTAACAGCGCACAATCCCTATTTGTCTGCAGCTGCGCACGACGCTGCTGTCTCCTTTCAGGGCTCTCGCTCGTCCACGAAGGACGCTCCTGCTGAAAGCGCTCCACCATCGAAAGGATATCAGCAGTAGGCCTTCGACATGAGTTACACAGTGCAGGGAACACCAGTAACAAGGAAAGACGCAATATAAGTCGCAAGCGAGACCACCTGGGCAGAAGCAGGCGGCACAAACGAGTCAGCTACACCAGTCTACCTGGAAACCTACCGCTACGACAGCCGGATAATGTTTTGGCTCGCGCGCTCTACCACGGTGTGGGACTCACCCAGAAGATTTCTACGCTGGAAAGAAGCGACTGGGCAGCCTCCAAAACACTTCGTCAGCAGAAAAGCGTGAAAGTTAAGAATCTGAAGATGCCGAAGAAATTTACCGCCAGCTAAAACCTACTCTTCGAAGCTCGCACAACTGAACGAGAAAAAAAAAAGATTTGTACCACGAGGCCGGCTGCCGCGGGTATCCAACCACGCTTACGGCCTTCCGATCGCTGCTCCATCAACCAGCGCTACCTCTCTGGGTGAAGACAATGCTCTTTTAACTGCTGCGGTGATACTTTGCCTCCCTGGCACTTGCCAAAAAAAGATGGCATTGCCTGCACTTCCGTGTGCGCGCATGCCCTGCAGGTACTGCCTTCGCTGTGCTGTGTGCTCCTTTTGCTGGGGCGCTGTTGCTAATTCTGTCTGATTGATATTGCTGCCCTCCCTACACTGTGCTGCTCCCGCTGTGCTGCCGCTGTTCTCGTCGCACTGTTGACGCTCCGTCTGCTGGACTCTTGATTTCCTCTCCCGGTGCAGCGTTAACATCGTTTGGATGGCCAGCTGCGCCTTCTGCCACACTGTTACTGCAGCTTAGACGCACACCTGTTGCTGCTACCGCTGAAGAGCTGCCGCCGCGTTCCCTGCGTTGCTGTTTTCGTCGGTGGCACAGTTGCTGAAACACGAATACGCTGCAGCGCGCCTACGGTTGCGTCCAAGGCACCAAGCGCAGGGTAGCCCGCATGCAGCAGTTGCTACACCTTACGCAGGAAGTACGCAGAAAAGGTACAGCAGTACGAGAGAGCGTACGTAGCAGATCTCTCACCACGCAGCGGCATGACTCCACCACACTGAACAGACAGCCAGCCCGACCAGCTGATGGAAGCACGCTTGCTGCGGCGCTTTGCTGCAGCTGACCACCAGCAACGGCGGCGCTGACAGCTGCGACGCACGCAGCCCATACGCAGGACAGAGAGGCAGGAGCCTCAGCAGGAACGCCAGCGCCTGCAGATGCGGCAGAGAGCTAGGACACGCGAAGGCACGAGCACGGGCACGCCACTTCCGCTGCTGCGCTCCGCCCTCTGTCGCGCGCATCTACTGCTGAGGTGACGATTCTCATTTGTTGCTGCCGCAGCGGACACATTCTTTCCTATTAGCAAGGTGAGCCCTACATCCTCAACTTCACGTGGCTTTCGGGCTGTCTCCTCACCCCGCTGCCGTCGCTCCCAAGCCCACACCTGCTGCCTCGACAACTGCTGCAAGTGACGCAAGTTTTGCTGACACGCCGGTTTCTGATGCCGCGTTATTTCATGCTGACACAACCTGCTGCAGCCCGTCTCTTCTTGTTACGTGCTTGCTGCTACTGACCACCACCACCATCTGCTGCTGCTGGCCCATCAAGTGGCGGCGTCGTGTATCACCTCATCCTCCCGCTGAAAACTGGTGGCAGTCGCTCCTTCGGATGGAAAGATGCTACTGCTCCTCTTCTCGATCGGTGAACGGGTCCCGCTCCATGCGCTGCTGTTGATACTCCCGGTCCTTTGTGCCTACTTCTTTCTACTCCCGAAAAACGTCTGTAGCGGTGTCTGGCGTGGCCGCCGCTACCGTCGACGTTGTCGTAACGGCTCGCTTCCTAGCCAGTATGTCTGGAAATACCCGTTTGTTCTGCCGTTCAGGTCACGTGTGACGAAACGCAGTTTCATTCACCGGCGCACGCCAAATATCTCTCTTTTCAACTCTCTCGCTCCTCGCAAGTACCGCTTTCTTTCACCTCCTCCTTGCTCTGCTATAAAACTGCTCTGATCCTAGTTACTGGAGCGGCGGCTGAGACGCCATGTCCTTGCCTAAACTCCGTATGTACGTACACCGCGCATACATGTACTATCTGCATTACATCTGCGATACACTTGTACAGCACTTCTTGCATAAAATTGTTATGTTTTTCCACTCTTCAGCCCACGCACAGACTCTGACGTACACATCATATATGTGTACCAATTTTCTCACTCCGTCGCGTTTTACTCTATAGATGCACTTGTCCCTCTGTTTACGGGAGTGTGTATTTAGATTTCTTAGATATTGCAACTCCACATATTCGCGCGCATTCCTTACTCATTAAAGTATCACCTGTAAATACAAGTGCGCACAACATCCACGTAGCTGAAAACACGCACTTGGTGACGCAACTGCTTGGCAGAAAAGCATCCTAGGGCCGTTTTCACAAGGGCACGTAATCGCACGCGTCTAGGAGAGACGTATAACAGCGTGAAAGTCCTTCTACTCCTGCCGGAGAATGTACGTGAATATCACTCAGCTCTCCTCTTGCGATACTGCTACGACTACTACTAGTCCTACTAGTACTGATACTACTGTCTGGAAGCCTAGGCTCGCCCGCGCTTAGACACTTGTACACGTATATTCATATATGTGCACATACTTGCATATATCTTTGGATATTACGCAGGTACGGAAGATACGCAGCAAACATACATACGTAAGCCCACACACGAATATCCCCCCATAAGATGCCTCTCGCAAACTGATGGCGGAGCAGCACCCGCTGCTCCTGTTGCAAGCCCGTTTTGCCTCACGGTGGAGCTACATACGCGAAAGGTCACGTGGCACTCCTGAGTTATAATTGCTGTCCTTCCGCGTGTGGGACACACTGCATACTTCGTGAACACAACGCGAAGGGCGTCACAGCGAAGGACCATGGCAGAATGAATTGAGATACTCACACACCTGTATTCACGTATGTGTGCGCGCACACACAGACCTACAGACACACATACGTATGTATACAAAAACTCAGTTAGCGGCAGACTGTCCTCCTACGAAACGAATATGTGGCAGACGACAGCCTGGCCCACGCGACTCAGTGCGTGGAGCGTCCGGTTGCAAGTGCACGCCGGCATGTTGTCTGAGCAATGTGCATCTGCACGACACAAAGTGCACACAATCATGTGTGGAAAGAAGCACGGACACCTCCTTCATGCAACACCAAACAAGAAAACTGGAATACAAAGGGAAAGCAGCACGACGCGCGCTGGCAGGGACTTCACCCCGGTGGAGCCGTCATCCAGCGAGGGCTAGCTGACCAGGCAATACAGTTCGCTACCCCGCTGCTATGGTGTATGTTTCCGTGTTTACGCGCATGAGACAGATCAAGTCCCACCCTGCCGCAGGGTCGGGCAGGGCCCTGCATTCTGCCGCTGTGCAGACCTATAGGATTCCAATCATTTTAGCAGACGCGTGCACAGTGTCCTCGCAGCCATTGGTATGCCCCTCTCTTCCCCGCAACGGACTGCAATATGTAGAGGGGGTGGACAGGGACCAACAACCGGTAAACAGATCCCCTCGCAGAATATACAACTGCACACTGCATATCCACGTGCTCCACCTGCGCCGCCGACCTAGTGGTGTCCTGTCAACCAGGCAAAAGCACGCTGGAGACGTTGGACGTCTCGGCAACGGACGAAGGAGGCAGAGAACGAAAATCGCAGGTCAGCAGCGGGTCACCACACGACACTGCCTTTGGAGGGGAGGACGCAAAAGGCGTAGAGGATGTAGAAGGCGAAAAACCGGAGAAGAAGGAATGAAGACATGCGGAGTCAAGTCTGCAGCAACGGCAGGTGTAGGACCTGCAGCGAGGCCTCAGTCAGGCTGGAGGCGACAATCCATCAGGCACACCCGCAACGGCCATGGAAGAAGGAAAACAGCAGGGATCGGCGCAACACCACTAGCAGGAACGGCCACACAACGTGGATTATTTGGATCCACGTCGTACACAGACGTGGGTGAACCACGCAGTCGCGCACGCATAAAAAACAACACGCGTGCATGCTGTCTTGTTTCAGCGGGTCGAGAGGGAGAAAAATAGGGAACTCATGCGCTTATATATGGCGGAGGAGAAGCCATGAGTGGGAGGGCAACTGAAGCTTTGTCATAGTCTCGACTTCCTCCTGCTTGAGTGGACGAGGCAAATACCATTCGGGCCCCTCTTCTAAAAGATGCGGCTGCGACACGTAAACAGGAGAAAGAAACAATATAGCCCGGCGCGCTCCACGAGGCAGCAGACGCTGCTACTGCTGCTGCTTCCGGTTGGTCCCTTAAGAGGAGGGTGCCGACACACACGATACCGTACGGGAAGGGCTGAGGCAAAGAGCAGAAAAGCAGCAGTATACATAAAAAAACGGAACTTTTCTACGGACACCTTGATAAACGTATTCATACCGAGGTGTGAGAATAAGGGCCAGACGGTAAAGATGGCAGCAGTATTACGGAAGAAACATACTCAGGAAATGTGTGTAGCAAATGCCTGTAGACAGGTGATTTCCACGTACGCACGTATGACATCCAGGAGCGAACCGCACGCCTAGGTATGGTTTGAATAATAGAAAAGGGTCTCATGTCCTGTTGCTGGTGCATCGTCAGAATCGCCAATGTAATCGGTTTTACGGTCGCTAGCAGCGACAGCAGAACAGTGCTACAAGTGTCGGTTCTCATGGAGGAGATTACACTGCCCTGTGGCGGAACTACAGGAAGACTGAAACGGCACCCGCCAGGTAGAAACGTTTGCCCCGACATTTGGTACGGTACACGCAGGCGCTATTTAAATGATACGCTGCCGTAATACAGATACGACGAGTAGACAACTGTGTGCTGCATGTCGGGACTTCCAGCTGTTGACAGGTGGGAATGGCGAAAAAATACCGTTACTCACTGAAATGGAGGCCACCATAAACGGAGAAAGAACAAGACGAAAACAGGTAACCGACGAAGGTAAAAAACGGAGATACACCAAAACCGATGGCAAGGCGCCACAATGGGAACACCACACGATACAGCAAGGAGAGCAGCAGCCGTAGCGGTAGCGGCGGCAGAACACGAAGTTGCGCACGTGACCGACGCCTTTATTTAATTTGGGAGTAGTTACGTATACTACGGAGGAAGGCTGTGGATTTAAAGGATAGAAGTGTCGATGTTCGTGGCTGCGTAGGCGGCTCATGCAACTGCTGGCAATCCGAAAACGTACAGTTCAATCTTCCCCGGCCTGTATATAGTCGTTTACATCGCCATGACGCTGATGTAAACTGCAGGCTACAAGCGACGCACAAGGGCAGTACGATCCTACAAAACAAATACCTAACAGGATTGCGAAATAGTGCTATACTGCAGGCTGTACGCAGAGTGTTTCCTACGTGCACATAAAGGTATGTAGTGGTGCCAGTATCAGTCTGCCACAAATGAACGAATCGAGCAGCAGAAATACGTTCACGGAACACAAACATTGACAAGAGTTAGTGAAAAACAGGTTGAAGGGGTCGCTTTCGATCCGTTGTATGATCTACATACCTCGAGTGTTTACAACACGCAAGCAGAACATGAACAAAGTGCGTGGGATCTGCATGGTATCCATCAACATGCGGCGATACAGAGTCTCTTTCTTTCGAAAGTGATGTAGAGACTGGAATAGACACCGAAATAACCGTGCTCTTATTGATAAGGCAAAATACCTGATCACGGCCTACATCTGAACAACGAAGCAGTCGGAACAAGCGCCCTGGCGGTAAGTCGAAGCATGCTGTGGGTGGTCATAGTCCCACCGTAGGCCTCTTACCCCCAACATGAATGCACGTGCACATAACACAACCTTCGTATCCACCTGAGGTCTAAGTGTGGTTTCCACTACCTGCGTATGCATGAAATTGGTAGTAGAAACCAATGGATATGCGAATCGTGGTAGCAAGACAACTACGTGTAGCTTCTTGTTACTGCTGAACCGTAGTAGCATCCACTATGAGGATGAACGGCTACGTCGGGACGTCCACAGACAGGACAAGCACAAGGACGAACACTCGCTACATAGAAGAAAGCCCCGCTTGCAGACGCCGTTGCGTTTCACACACTTCTGTACGTATACGTTCACACGTTCATAAACGGCTGTGAAGATGTAAAAGTGGTCCACACTTGTTTCACCCAGTTTTGCACGTATCCGTCCACACGTCCATGAAAAGCTGCAAGAAGTGCTCCAGGACTTTGTCATGGCCTGACTCAAGAGGTTCTAATTTTGGAGTGAAAAAGCATGAACAGGTGAAGGAGCTGGAAGCGATGAATGGAGTTCGTGCCGTGCTTGTGGGTGATGTGCTACGACAACGGCAGGATTCGAACCTGCGCGGGCAGAACCCAATGGCTTAGCAGGCCACCGCCTTAACCACTCGGCCACGTTGTCTTGTAAGAGCTTCTCCTGAGATAAGGCCTTCGGGAAAGGAGCGGCCTAGTAGTGCTGAGACGTAAACGTACAGTGCAACCAACAAGGGGTCGTGCGTTTCCTCTAGTTGCGATTGTAGCAATCACTTGTCTGGGGTGTATCTATGCTGCGGTACGTCTTTTTCAACACTGAAAGTGCTTTTTAAGAGTAGCCATGAATGGCCACGGTGTGCTTACATACACACGGGTCCGTATGTGCGTTACGGCTTCGAAATAGTAAGTCTGCTCCCGTAAAAGGTGCGTCCACACACTCTCTGGTATCCCGCCCGTAGTGCTACTGGGTAATGTGGATCATTGTCAGCTGCTGTACGGCCGTAGTGATCGCATTCATTACCAGCTTTCTAAAATCTTCACCCATGACTATCCGCCGTGTGTATTTTGTTAACCCGCACAGGCCCACATCTCCTCGTGCTTGCTACCGATTGTCAAGGAGGAAAATCTGCCTGCGTCTGCAGTCCCAGCGCCCAGTACGCAGGAAGTGACGAACAGTGAATCCCATCTGAGAACAGTACAGACCACAGCCGCGGAATTACTCGCCGCCTATGCCCGCCAATGCCATTAGCTGCGTCCACACCTCCAGCCAGTAACAGCGCTAGCCAACAGACCGGCAGCTCTTGAACAGCCTGACGCTTTGCAGGTTAAGTTTCGAGGACGGCCAGTGGTCTGCGGCCTTTACCGCTGGACGCTCTGTAACGTGGCTGGCACGTGCATAACACTTCATATAATCTAACAACAGCAGCATCCGCACAGCGGGAGATGAAGCAGGAGCACAAAATATTTCACCTACGGGGCTACACTCTTGCGCAGTCGATAAAGAATGAGGGGCGCATCTCCACAGACGCTACGCGCAAGACGTCGGATGCAAACCTGAACCTGCATGTAATATACGTGTGCTTGCTGTTACGTTTTGCAAATGTGCTGCTGTGATATCAGAACACCCTGAAGTAAGACATTCTGAACAGGTGAGTTGGAGTCTGTATCGGGGTGTTGTGTTACCGCAAGGCGACAGGAAAAATTCCGTATATATCTATGTCTGTGCACCCGGAGACGCTCCCCGCAGTGTGAACGTCAAACTGTATGTCCAGAAGCAATTGACTATTGCCGGCATGGAAAAGAATCGGTGTACAAAGTGTCAGCTGCATGCACGAAGTAGTGACATCTCACGGAAAGCTCACAGAAGATGAGCCGCAAAGCACAGTGTTCCGCTATCCTACAGCACATCCTGTGTTGTGCTTCGGCGGGCTTGTTGAATCGACATCTAGAACGCGATACCACAAAACAGAGCAGAAATTGACGCAGCAACATCAACACACCGATACACAACGCGGTTTACTGCGTACAAAAGAAGTGCAGGTGCGCGCGAATTACCTCCAATGTTCAAGCGCGTTCGCTATCCCTGGCAAAGCAGGAGATCTCGGACCAGCGTACAGCAGAGTGGGGAACTTCACTTCGCTGTAGGCAGATGAAACAGCTTCCACTCCGTATTCTCGTGCGGTGAGGGGGGACGTGCTGAACGGACTGAGGATGCCGTGGTAGAAATTTTTCCATATACGGTGAAATTCAAGGATTGAAAGAGTCGAAATACAATAAAATACGCAGGTGCTGAGGGAGCAGGCGTAAACGCGGAGGAGTTGCCGGGTGACTAAGGTACGTGGAGTCAATGAATAAAGTGCCCTGGACACCATCTTTTTTGTGTGTGTTTACAATCGAAAGAATCACGTCCACGCCACGTCTCAAGACACAACACGCAGATTTATTGAGCAGACAGTGGCTTGAAACATATATGCGGTTGATCAAATACGTGTGGAAGAGTACACATAAATTCACGAACGACACTACGATTAGACACCTACGTCGTAACGCTAGACTGAGTGTTGAACACCACATATATGTGACCAAGAAGAATGTTCTTGGTAGATAGTCCACGGAGGAAAACACGGAAATGTCTGGTGCTCAAGCATAATTCATATATATACATATACATATATATATATATAGATAGATATGTGCATACATGTACGTAGATGTAGGTCTTGTATGCGTACACATATACATATATTTATACAGCGTGAGAGACAGAGATTGTAAGCAGACAGCAAACAGCTGCAGGAGCAGTTTTGTACGCATTTCTCACAGTGCGCCGGAGTAAAGGTTAGCGCTTATTACATTGGCTACGCCACCGCGAGCGGTGCGCTTTCTGACAACAGCGCGGCGGTTAGGCTGCTCATTTCTATGCGTGGACGGGCCGTCCCTCTGCTCTTGCTCTTCCTGCAGTTCGCATGCTGGGGTTGCCGGTGGCGCTGCTGCTGCTTGCCATTGCTGTAGAGCATGCACTGTTACTGTCAACCACGCAGTTGCAGTGGTGCAACCCTGCTTTCGTTGTGGCCCTGATAATCCACTACCGGAAGTACTGTGTCGGCAAATTTACGTCTGCGTCGCAAGAATGACCCAGACGTGAACCGTGCCTGTACGCGCTGGCTGCGCAGTGTGCGTGCGTCTTCACGGCGACAACGACGAGGGCTGATTTGTCTTTAGCTCGACATGTGTGTGCATACACGTGTAAACGGTATGCACAACCAACTCAGGGTGTGCCGCGTTCCGTCTCGTGGACGAATTGCCTCATTTCGGTCGAACAGCAACAGCATAAGTCTGCGCCTTTTCTGCGAAGCAGCAGGAGGAGCAGCAACAGCGAAAGTAGTAACGCTGGACAGCGCGGCAGTAGAAGCAACAGCAGTGATAGCAGCAGCGCTTCCACCAGTAGTCACACCTCGAGCAACAGAAGAATGCCCATGCGGCAGTCCAAGCCACGCGTGTGGAGCGTTTTGCTACGTATGTGGTGCACAATTCTATATCACGGGTCTGCTACACAGGCGGGGACGCGATTAATCGAGCCATTGCATCCCACAGGCCAACAGACACTCTGCCCGGAGCTGGAGTACCGGTGGGATTTTATTGTGCCTTGTTGATCTAGAGAGACTACGGTTGCTGAGTTCAAGTTGCACTTGTGCGACTACAGAAGAAATTTGGTGGGTTGCCCATTCAATGTGTTGAAAGACGATGAAGAGAGTGATTTCTTGTCGACAACTTGCGTAGTTCTGTCAGACTGTGTAGAATTATCTCTGTGTATGTATCGGTGGCCGAATACGGTGACTGTGTAACTTCGTACTGCGCTCCTTCTTCCCGCTCCTCGTCTCCTGCCTCGGTGCCGTTCGCCTTCACTCAGTCTCGCGCCCTCCTTATCTGACGCAACGGTACTCGTCTGTGGTGGTGCAACGGCTGTTGCTACTCTCACGCCGTTTCTAGACTGGGCGTGAGAATCCTCCTGCCGCGTCTCCTGCTACTGCTGCTGCGACAGTTGCTGCCGTTACAGCCGCTAACGTTGTGCCTGCTGCTGCTGCACTCACTGAAGTTCTACATAAGGGCCACCGCCCTCAAGAGCCCTTCAACATCTTGTCTTCGCTCGCCGTGCAACGCGTAAACGCAAGCCTCGTTTTCAGCGCTCCCCCAAATTTTGCTGCTTCTTTGTCAGAGATTTCCCGCCGCCTGTCCCCCTTTTGTGGTACTCTCAGCAGCAAATTCTGCCCGCGTCTTTAGTGGATTTTTTTTCACCTCTCGTACTCTGCCTCCTGCGAAGACCATTCGATGCTGCGGCGTCACGTTGCCTGTGGCGGTCGCAGAATCCTCGCTGCTCCAGCCTGTCGTCTGCGTCCCTCCCGGTCGGCAAACACTATTAACTGTCGCACTGCACCCGCTGGCAGTCTGTCTCCTCCTGCTGCTCGTGTAGGTACTCCTATTTTTGGCACTCCGTGCTGCGCACCTTCCACAATACAGAGAGCGTAAAACATCTCGTGCTGCGTGCGGACTATTGGTTGCTCACCTAGTGCTGCTGCCGACTCTGTTGTCAGTTCACCGTAGATATTAAAACAGCTGCTGCTGGTACTGCAGCGCCCACAGTTGGTGATGTTTCGCCCTGGTACCGCTGGTAATGCATATCTCGCCAAGCCGCATACTGCTGCTGCTGTTTCTGGTGTTGGTATTTCCGGCGGCTCCTGCTGCTGCCACGTCTACGTCACAAACCTCCCATGGCGCCCACGTTAGGCCAGTCGATTCGCCCGTTTCGCCACGCCATGGCACAGCCTGCTGTGCTGCGGGAGCCGCTCGCCCAGGTGGGAGGCGGAGACACCACCCTGCAAGTGACGCGTCTTTTTCTGCAGGGAGACACGCAGCAGCACGGGCAATTGTGAGTTCCGCCATTTTTGAAGCTGGTGCACTCCGGACGCCACCAGTGGCTCAGCTGTCACCCATGCCAGCACTCAGTCGGCGACGCATTGCTGGCACGACTGCGTTCATTACAGCGGAGAGGTCAGCAGCAGAAAGCACTTTGACGCCTCCAAAGTGTGCAACATCGACCCTGTCAGGGCACACAATTTCGAGTGCAGTTACGACAACGAGGGAAGCCCGTTGCCTACAATTGCCAGCACCCTCAGCCGCGTCTGTGGCAGTTTTGTCAGCGCCGGCAGGAGCTGCACTGTTTTCAGAAGCCTCCGTAGCACACGGTGACACGCCTGCAACGCCTCCACCGGCCTCAAAAGCGTCAATAACAACGTCGGCAGCGCGTAAAGCACGGGGATCGTTACCAGCAGCGACTGGAGCTTTGCCGCCAGCATTGGCGGTGCCGGCGGTAGCCCCAGCAGAGGCTGCGGGCGTGGTGGTAGCTGCTTTAGCAACACGTCCAGCAGACGCGCCAGCGTGGCCTGCTACGATGAGAACAGCGTCCGGCTCAGTTGTATTAGCAACACGTTGTGTACCCGTAGGCGGGTTGGCGGCAGTGACGGAGAATGTGCGAATTCCAGCAGGAATGGCAGGAGAGGGGCTAGCAGCCACGCCCTCCCCAGTAGCAGCATTTTTACGTCAAGACGCTGCACTCCCCAGAGTCGTGTCTTCAGCACAAACGGCGGCATCCCGAGCAACAGACACCGGAAAAACAGCAGCGCGACGTGGGGGAACGGCAGCGGCGGCGCATCGTGCACCGGCAGCAGCGCTACGAGGGGCTGCAGCAGCCGCTGCTCTTCGTAGACTGGAAACAGCACTAAGTGGGACAACTTGGCGCGCATTAACTGCTTCAGAGAGGGCAGGAGCAATAGTTCCACAAGCAACGGCCGTGCATCCACCAGCAGCGGCAGCACTTACGGCAGCAGGTGGACGGAGAGCAAGTAACTTACTGTACGCTCGTCTACCTAGGAGATTCCTGCGACCGTCTGCTGCTGCGTTTGCGGTGACAACGCGACTTAAAGTCAACCCCCTCCCTGGAAGTAACGGAAGCACGGGACGGCCGCCAGAAAGCATAGGCGAACAGGGCAATCCGTCCGCATCTGTGGCAGCAGCACCTGGCGGAAGACCACCAGCTGCGTGGATAGAGGATTACTGGCCCGAGCGCAGCAGCGCCTTTGCTGGCAGACGTGTACTTACTGGATTGCAGGTAAGCAGCGAGGAAGTGATGCTGTAAATTTTGGACTCGGAAGAGACGCGTAATGTATGGTACGTATGCTTGTGCAGAAAAGAAGCGGCTGCAGCGCATTTCGCAGGTGTTGCTCGCAGTTGAGGGGATGTTGTGCAGCTCGCACACATGCAGTAATGTGACAGACACGACAAAGAGCTAGTCGATGCTTCTTGTACACCACTGCGATATTCCGTCAACAGAATGGCCGTCAGCGTAAAATTAGAAGCAAAAACTGTTACCGCCGCTTACTCCCCTCTAAAATACTAACACGATCCGCTTCACGGTTTGTGCCGTGCACCAGTCTAGAGTAAGCTGCTAGTTCTGCATGGATACGTACGTAGTGTTGTACCTTAAAGCGGTTCTGCTGTCACTGCAGCTTCGCGCTGCTTGCTGCAGCGGGGGGGATGTACTCCTGGTTCTGACGCTACACGCAGTTGCTGCTGCTAAGGTGCTGCGCGGTGTCCCCGCTTTTCTGACTGCGTACTGCTGCGCTTGGTAAGGTGAGGCGCTTTGTATGCTGATGTTGATGAATGGGGCTCGTGTTCTACCCTCCTAAGGCTTCTGCCGTCGTAGACGCGTACGCCACTGCTGCTACGTGTACATGACGCTGCTGCTGGTAAGGAGGGCATTGACCTTACAGTCGCAGAGGTGCCTTTTTTGGTGTGATGCGATTAGCCTAGTGGCTACCTTCACCTAGGAAATTGGTTTTCGACTTTTCACCCGTTGCGTCTCCTCGCCGAAGCGGGTGCCGAGACTGCCGTTTTACTTGGGGACATCCACGCGACGTTCAACAGCAGTTTATGCAGAGGCAGCACTCTGCTGCCTGAGTGGCCACAGCAGCAGCAGCAACAGCGGTGTCCGCGAGCGCTGGGCCGGCAAGAACAGCGGACAGAGCCAGAGTCGGCGACCGTTCATGAAGCAGCAGCCACATCTGGTTATTCACTGGAAGACGCTTCGATTGACCTCGTCGCATGGGCCTTGGCAGCGGGACTGCAGCCCGTAGGACAGCAGGCAACAGAAAAACACACAGCGGAGCGACAGTCAAAAGCACAGCATAGAGGGAAAACAGTCATTGCTCTGCAAAGTCTGCTGCCCGAACATGCGGTCCTCGCTGCGCTGCTGATGGGATCCACGCCTCTTAGTAAGTAAAGAACCCATACAGGCAAAGGGATCTTTGTCTCAGTCGAGAGCTCCACCTCTTGTGCAGCAGACCCTGTGGTACCCTGTACAATCTGTCGCTGAAATCCTGTTGTAAGCACACACTGCAGCA
Source organism: Sarcocystis neurona (assembly GCA_000727475.1). Taxonomy (NCBI): domain Eukaryota; phylum Apicomplexa; class Conoidasida; order Eucoccidiorida; family Sarcocystidae; genus Sarcocystis; species Sarcocystis neurona. The sequence goes on along the minus strand of KL647289.1, from coordinate 6,920,461 downwards.
CCTAGTGTCGCTCGTCTGCCTCACTCCGGCTATTCTCAAATATACCTCTGCTTAGTTACCACATATGTATGAATATGCAGGGGCGTATACATATATATATATATATATTTATACTTAGGTACGTGGATGTATAGTCCTACATATATATGCGTGTGTGTGTATATGTATGTGTATGTGTATATATATGTATATATTGTCACACACATCAGTGCGTGTGCGGGCCTATGTATACGTGTAAACTGGCAGAAAGAAGGACCCGCTTTTGCGCCTGTTAGACGGGAGGCACCACCATTCCGACCGCAGCAGGTGTTGAAACAACAGAAGCAGCGCGCACAGCAGAGCAGCGGGGGCAGCAGGGCCGACCCGGCGGTGTCACAGTGTGGACAGAGCAGGAGAGTGCATGCAGCACGATGCACACGCACGTTTCCTCCTAGCGGCGGAGAGTCGCTGAGGACGTGCTGAGTTCCAGCCCTCGTGTTTGTGACCATGCGTCGATTTTCCCTCGAAAAAGAAGTGCCGCTGATGTGTGTAGTTAACTGTGATCCAACCGCGTTCCAGTTCTCTTTGACCGCCGGTTCTATTAGTAGTGATAAGTCCATACTAATACGTTCATAAAGACGTATCCGCCCACACTCTCGTTAGAATGTAGGTATGGATACGTGCATGAGTTGCCGTATGTGTTGCCGATGAACGTCAGCAAACAGCCTTTAACAGCAGTGCTGCAGTGGTACAGAGTATCTTCATATATATGTACACTTTCCTAGATACGTGTAGCTCAAAGCCGTGTCTCTCCGTTTATGTTATATGCAAGTGTAGCCAGCCATCCTCTGCTTGCGTTATCGCACAGTTCAGCAGGAGAGCGACCACGTCGGGCTCCACAAAGGTTTTATGTATATTTGTACGTCTGCTCTCACAAGGCTCTGTGCGTCCTGCGTGTGGTTAGAGGGACGAAAGAAATGAGGGCGGTGTATGCTGTACGTGATCCTTGCGTCTAATTCCTGCAGCGTGCCTGAATCGCTGCAAAACAGCCTCCGCGAATATCAATCGTCTGGAAAACCTGCAAAAAAGCCTAGTCACAAAGCACCAGCAACATCTGCACAGGCAACAAACGTCGCAGCTACAGGCTTCAGCACTGCCTGATTGGGGAGCGAGCTCGGGTTCCGTGGAAGTGGAAAGAGAAGATCTCTCCGCCAGTCAGCAGTTTGCCTCTGTGGGCATGCGCTTCTATCCGTTGCTCGTAGGTTACTGTGGAGCGCTTGCTCTGTTGCCCGCCTATTCTTTGGGCCGTCGATGTATCACCGCTGCGGTCACTCGACTTGTTCTTCTTGGTTTCACGTTGTCTTGTAGACTGCTGCACGGCGTCCGTGATGCACTGACGTCACGAGTTCCTTCCTCCTACCTGTGTCTGCCGAGTCTATCTGATTATTAAGAGTAGACACTCATTTCAGCATAGAGGACAGGCGTGGTCATTTCTCGTAGCTCCTGCTGCTGACACCGTGGCGTGGCTTTTGAAGTGATTTGTCCTCGGCGCCGCCCGTTTCCACATAGCAAAGCTGCGACTGCACTCCAACTGCATGGAAGCACACATACAAGTATTTTTTACGTACACAGCTGTGCAACTGTAGACACACGTCTATGGAGAGATGCGCGTATTTGTAGGCGGCAACGTCACTTTCCACGTTGCCGTGGTGGGATGCGATAGGAGAATAAGCGGCCTTTCTACAACAGCGAAGCCGTCGGCGGCGCTAGTGTTTCCACCTGGCGACGGTGCTCTAGGAGGAATTAATGTTTTGTGTGTACCAGTATTCGTGTACATTTAGAGAGGTGAGAGCGAGCATGTCCTCTGACCGCTGAAGACATCGTTTTTCTTTGCGAACTCTATAAACGGCGGGACGATACACAACATTACAATTTCCAGTAAGGTACACGAACGGTCCGCTCAGGTGAAGGTATAACGTATAGACCCCGCTGATTCCCCAACGTTGCGTTGGCAACAATGAACGCAGGTGTCTCGAGAAGCAAGAGACGAGCTCCCTGCCTGCTCGCTTCCTAACAACGTGGAGAATTCATACGAACACACGTATCTAAATGTGTGCGGCCAGTACATGTGATCTCCATGCATGTTGCCGTAAGCTTATGCCGACTGCCTCCGTATACCCTCTGTGCGTGTAGATGCTTGCAGGCACAAAAGTCCTGTTTGTAAATTTACTAGGACGTTCGTATGCAATATTGGACACAGAGGAAAATCGGTGGAGTCCCGACACGTAGCTTTACGGAGTGTATCTGTGTGCTTGTGTGTGCGTCTGTGTATTCATTCGTGTACATGCACGCGCGTGGGCTTTTGTAAGAATTCCTTGGCCGCTGCGCGTGCGCCTGTTAGATATGACCAGGAGCACGCAGCAGACTGGAAGTCAGATATTGCAACCATGTCGCATGCGCCTGTTCTGACTGTACCCGCAATAGTCTAGTACCATACGAGGTGGTCACTTCCGCTAGTTCAATTGTATACTCCAGCGGAACAGCACGACGATTTTGACGAAGAGTGACGCTGCTTTGCTGCTGCTCTGCGTAGATGGCAGCAGACATTCTTGCGCAGGACGCCGACTACGTGCTTGTTGGAGACGATCAGCAGCAGCACATTGAGTTCACGCGGCAGGTCGCCCGACGCTGGAATCTATGCTTTTCTCGTGAATCAACAGTATTAGCTTCAGCTGATGTTAGTGGTCCTCGTGCTGCCGGTGGTGCGCCTCCTGTTTCCACCCCTGCCTCTGCTGGCTCGCCTGCCTCTGCTGCCTGCCTCCCTGCTCCCGTTGCTATTCCTTCTGCCACTCGTTCCCCTCCCTCCGCTGGTTACCCTGCTGGTGACACTTCTTCTGCAGCCCTTCCCGCTGCTTCGCGCTGCGCGGCTGCTGCTGCTCTCCAACCTCTATCTGGTGCGCCAGCACCTTCTGCCTCTGCTGGTGTTTCTGCTGCTGCTGATTTACCTCTCGAATTTCTGCGACCTCCGACACGCTTGGGTGCATGGCGTGTGTGCGGCCGCCTTGGGGACCTTGGAGATGCCAGCGTGAAGATGAGCAAAAGCAGCAGCAGTCCCTTCAGAAACATCAAGTATGGCGGTTCTACACGCCTTAGAGCGAAGGGATGTATTTTTCTTTCAGACCCTCCCGATATCATTGCAGCAAAAATTGCCGCTGCCAAAACCGACAATGAGCGCGGTACGCTCTCACACAACAACGGCTGCAGCGTGAGGCAACCACACCACTTGCGGACTGCGGCAGCACCAACGGGTTCGCAAAGTCGAGCAGCTATATTTGTACTTCGGCAAGGGAGAACATCCTCGCACACATGTATACGTCTGTGGATGCTTCGAGACGTAGCTGCGGCTGAGGCTGTAGATATCTTGATAACTCCAGCTAGCTTTATACTGTAGTTTTCTGTCGCTGAAGGCGCGTAGTGTCACTGCAAACGTCTGCGGAGGTCTGTCTTTCAGATAGAGGCAATGCAAATTCTCACGTCGTGTTAGGAAAAACGGGTGTCTGCGGATCACACCGGGGAGTGTCTCTTGTCAGCAATGCCAATCCTTGGTAGGTCTCGTCTTCACAAGAAATGCTCCACAGAGGGTCTAAACTTTCGGATCGCGTCCTCTTCCGCTCTTCTTCAGGAAGCGGCCCCTGTTGCCGCTTTGTAGAAGCGCGCTCAAGGATTATAAATTCTAAGACAAAGCACACTTGTGTACTTAGTTTAGAACTGCAGAGCAATCACAGTCGACCCGTTGTTTCGTGTGGCTGCCGAAACTGGTCTACCAAAGTTGGGAAGAGGACTGATCGTTGCGCTTTCCGGAGGGACAGGCGCATGTCCCCTGCACGACAAAAGGATGGGGTGACTGCAGGCCAACGCAGAAAGTACCTACGCGACGAACACTGGCTGTAAACAAGAATAGCACGCTGATCTCACCACAGTAAGCCGTGGCTGTGAATGCACGGACACATGTGTGGCACAGTTCACCTGTACATGTTGCACACTTATATATCTGTGTACATGTACGAATCTACGCATGCACCACGCGTGTGTATAAACTTGGGCAGCGCGACACAGCTCGGTGGGAGACTCGCGACAGAATGTTACTGAAACGAGAATGAATTTTGTCCTCCTGTAGTGGCGGTGGCCAATTGGAAGAGCAGGCACATATATGTGTATGTGACGCATTGTGCCCTTCCTCCTTGTGGCTGTCCTTCGCATCCATTTCTTTTCAGGCGTCAGCTACTACAGCACGCTAGAGACGGCTGCCTGTACGTCGCACGGCAGACAACGGGGTGATGGCAGCGCGTGTAGCGACATCTCCGCGGCTGCGGAGAGAACAACTCGACCAGAGTGCAACAATTTGGTACACCTCTGGTGCGCCACCACCGGAGACTCGCCTGCTGCAGCAGCCGCGCGCTTTCAACACACATCCTGGAAGGCCTTCAAAAGCGAGTTGACTGCCTGCCTGATCGACTACTTGCTGCCCCTGCAGAGGTGCGTTGCTGCCGCTTTGGAAGGGTTGACTCAAAGAGAGAACAGTACAGCAGAGGTGCTCGAACCTCTGCTGCGTAAAGCTGCGGTCTTTCGTGTGTGTAGAAAAGAAACGTACGCAGCTCCTGCATGCCGACGCGATACGGCGACAGCCTCTCATAAAGAAAAGTAAACAAGGATGCGCTTGCGTGCTTCTGCTGTAACTGTGCAGCTCGTGTCCTATAAGCGACTTTTCGCAGAGCTCCTGCGGGCCAGCGGCTCCTTACGGAGAAGCGAACAGGGCTCCCACAGACGGCTGCGTCATAGTTTCCCGCTCCAAGAGGAGACATACTTGATGGTGTTACTACTTACTGTGTAGGTGTGTATCAGAAGGCACCTCTGGGAGGAAGCAGTGCATGTGCTGCTATTGCACGCCTTGCGAATTGGCAGTGGCTTCCCGCAGGAGCGCAGGAGCGGTGCTTTCGTAGCCATTCAGCCACTGTGCGCTGCAACGATCTCTTGTCTCCACGGCTAGCGAGACAGCTGGACTGTGGCAGAAGCTGCTACGTTTCTGTGTTTGTTTAACTCAGGCAGGTAGAGCAGTGGCCTCAGGCGTGCCTGCGTGCGCAGCTGCGTCCGGCAGTTGCTACATGCGTTCTGACGCAGGCGAAGCTCCACTTCTGTGAAGTCCTCACAAGCACACTTTACAGGCACACATGGCAGTCTATCATTGTGTGTCTATATGGTGTAAACAGATGCATACACACCGAGACAGATATGAACAGCATTCGTGCACACAAGTACGAAGACACGTCAGTAACACAGATATGCCTACTTCGATATACCTGCATGCAGAAGTAGCGCAGGTGGGAGACTCGCCCTTAGCAGTGCGCAGGCTTCCGTGGTCGCACCACAGAGGTGCCTTGGGCGTTGCGGTGCGGACGCGCAAGCTCTCATAATGAGGCGTAGCGACTGTTGTCATGGTTGTACGTCGAGCGTACGTCCATACGCGCCTAGTAGATTCATATTCCATACGCCGCCGTCCTCGCCTTCTGTGTCTCATCTACGTGTACGTCTACGGACGGACTAAATTTGTCGAAGCGCTGTCGAAAAAGCAAAGAAGGACGGAGAAAACCTCTGTCTGTGTCAAACGTTGCTTTCGAAAACAGGTGTAGGCGTGGTCGCTGTGTCTACGTTCCTGTAGAGCGAATGCGCGTCCGCGTTTCCATGTGGGCGTGTGTTTAAGACGTGAACACAGCTACGTGATCTAGGGAAAAGTCCACGCGGCAAGAAAGTAAACGGCTGTACACTTACTCTTCCAACTAGTTATATGCTCTGTGAGTCAGGCGTCACGTGTTCGCGTGTCTCGAGCCGAGCAGAAGTACGTGGATAGCCGGATCCATTTGCGTATGGGTCCAGACGAAACCAAGTTCCTGGTAGCAGACCTACGTCTGTGTAAGTGTCGGCAGGTGTGAAGAGATACGCTTAACAAACACCTGCATCCGGAGGTGTTTTCAGATGGTTTCGGGGTGTAAAGAGAGCACAGGCCTAACTGCTCAACCAGCGCCCAGTGTAACCGTGGGAGTTGCACCCATGCTTAAAACGACTACTGTACGTGTATCTACGTATGTATATATATGTGTGCGACATTTTCACCCGCAGGTATGTAGCTCCGTAAAGAGAAATGAGTATATATGCATGAAGATGTGTACAGAGAGTCATACCACGTGAATGTATACACAGAGTGTACGGCCGTGTACTCAGAACCGTTCGTATGTACGTGCTCAGAATGAAGACCAACTTAGCTGCCTGCCGACGTGTCCGGAGATGTGTGCAGCAGGCGCCCTTGCATCTGCATACATGCGTGGATGTCGCTCTTCCTGCTCTTTTACTTCAGGAACTATGAGGAGCTCCGTGGCGATACTGCCGTGCTCAAAGCGGTACTTGTTGAAGGCTCACGTGTGGCACGGGCGCGAGCTGCAAAAACAGTGCAGCGAGTGAAGGACTCTATGCACTTTTTATCTGTGTGAAGCTACCAGTGGATCAACAAATATCTTCACCGCACTTTTTTAGACTGAAAAGGTTCTGACGGAAAGAAACAGGAATGTCACCACACACATGCTGGTCTCAAATATTTGAATTGCCTCAACGTTTACTGCGTGTACTTGTAGTCACGTATGCTGATGCACAGCGATACACTGTTCGCGACACAAATCCACATTAGACGCATAGGTGTACTTTGCGTACGAGTGCGTGCATGTTGCCCAGCGGTACGCATCACATGCTGGGGATGCACGCTCTCCACAGAGATGTCCTGTGTCAGACAGAGGTGCGCTGCATGCCGAGCTATACGCTAAGAGGCGTGTCGATGACACTAAAGAATGCACTACTTAAAGGCGCGTTCGGGGTACGCAACTGTGCGAGGGGGACAGGGATGTGCCTCTCAAGTACGATCGTATAACAAACAGGTGCCTCCGTGGCAAGTATCAGAAGACGATAGACTGAGACGTTTAGAGCAGGTACTACTGTACTCCTACACCAACAGTCACCGGCTCATACTAGCGCACTCCGAGTATACGTGTCTGCTTATTACCTACTTGTGATCCTTAGTGTAGGTGCAACAGGAGTGTCTTCCGAAACCCGCTCCACACACTCGTGGGCACAGGTCATACAGGTTTTCTTCTGGATGTCATTTAAATGCATGTTTAACATACGGATGCAGGTATGCGTGAGTGCCCGTTGGCCACGAGACAGGTGTAGGCATGCTAGAGGGCTGCGTTCGGGACATGACGCTGTATACTTTATGCTAGATGAGTACGTGACACGCGGATGCAGGTTTACGTACTCTCATACCTGGTGTCCGCACACAGAGTGGTGCGCACTGGATGGGGGGGGGACCTTCTCTGACACACGCTTTTTAGTGGAAAATTTTACGAGCTCATGCTTTTTCGTGTCCCGTGAGCAGCGGATTTCTGGCTGCTGCGGCGGGCACACCCAACAACAGCACGCAGAGCACTCTCGAAGGCGCAGTCTTTATGGGGCAAGGGCTAAGTCTTTCACACAGCTGGCCGTTGCCGCTCCTATTGGCACGATCCTGGTGTACAATCACGTATCCTGATGGTGCACGACGTTGAATGTGTATTTACGGATCTGGACGAAGACACCAAAGCAACTGCAAGCTTGATAGTTCAGCGTATGCGTTTGCCAAAGTGTTTTCAGCCTTAATCTTGACAGAGGTTCGTTCAGTTTGCAAGAGTCTCCGTCTGTGGACTCAAGCAGGGTCAACTTTCATACTGCTGCAGCTTTACGAGTGAGTGACGAATTGCAATCTTTACGATAAAGAAACACTGCCCTTTTCCTGTTACGGCACATACACCTGTTTAAATACGACGCCTCTCGTCACGGCAAAGCGCCTTTCATCTTTACCAAGGACGTCCGACTGCAGTGAGAAGCAGTTTCGATCCTCACGCTAAGGCACCCCTGATACTGTAATATTGAACCATGGTTAGTCATTTGGCAAGAGCGTTTCCAATCGCTGTCTTAGTAGACTCCTACAGAAGCTGTGGTAATCAACCATGTGAGAATGCGACACGTGGTGTCTTTGTCCAGGCTTGAAAACTGCAACAGACTTTGAGGCCTATCAATGTAGTTTAAAGCTTCCGGCTGCCTCGTTGAATTGCTGTGCTTCTGCAAACTTCCAAGGATACACGTAAACGCACACACATTCAAACACTCATTTTCAAGTATCTCGTGGCTCAGGTATCACGTGGAAATCACCGCGCGGTGGAGCAGCGTGCCCTGAAGGTGTTCTCTTATTGTTGGGGGATGCGTCATTACAGATTACACACACGCATACATATATATATACATACATATACATATATATATACATATATATATGTATATATGTATATGCATGCGTGTACACCTATGTTAATGTACAGTTGACTACGTGTGTATCCTTGCAGATGTGCACTTACGCACCTATCATCCCAGATTACGCATCCGTATTTGTATGTACATACATACACACGTACATACATACGTATATACGTGTAGGCACAGTTGAGTACGTTTTTATACTTGCAGATATATACGTATGCATCTGCCATGTCGCACTGCATATTTCTTTCCGTGCTATCCTAGACGTAAACAGGGAACACGATGGTATTGAGGAGTTTGCTGGCAACCGTTCGCGCACAGGTACGTATAGTGCATGTTCACAAGTATATGGCGAGAGTGACAGCAATGCGGACAAAAAGCCACATGACGACATGTCGGCAGGCGATGCGCGTCGTCGTCATCTCTATGCGTTAGGTTCCCACACCGCAGAAAGGGACAACAGCTGCTTCACGTGACGCGTTACGTTTTTGAGCACCGAAGTCCGGGGCTTTCTCCTGACAGTCAACAACACTTCAAATAGCTGTCCATACTTCGAATCCCGTAGTGTACGCACGGCGCGGCGGTGCTGAATTGCGTAGACGTTCGTGGGCGGAGAAGCCATATGCCTATATCTTCAGGGGTGACGGTCTGGCGTGTGGTGCACGGAGTTTTGTGTAGCTTCACAATTCGTAGAGTTGGTTTTCCCCTGTCTTCTGCTTAGCATAGTCCTCAACAAACAGCTGCTCAGAACTTGGGATGTTTCCCACTCCTCCCCGCGCAGATATGCGTATGCATGTGTAGATGTACATTTAGGATTCTATGGATACACATTTTCAGGTGTACGTGCGGGGCTCCTTACCCTCCGACACCTAATGCATTCTTGATCGGGAGCGTCCATTTTGTCAGCACCGTCACTAGACCCTGTTGGTAAACGACGGTGATTCTTACGTAGGACATGACGTCTTCCGTTATTAACGTCTACCCAGATCTTCATATATATACACATATATACATATATATATCTATGTATCCACGTGCGTTAATACCGAAAGATGCGTACGGATACAGAGAACTTCATATCCGATAATCGAGGCTGCAAGCATGTTTAGGGCCAACGATGTATGTGTGCTGGAGGCACACCCTACACGCACCTCGACACACCTATGAGCAGGTTCGGAGACACACTTTCAATTACTGGCGTAACACAAGCATACGCCCGCCCGACCACAGGTATAGGTCCAGGCGTGACACCAACACTTTTGCACGTCTGTTTGTTACCGCCTGAACTACACGTCTGTCTAGCTGCATGAGAATATACAAGCACATTTGTGTATACGTGCGTACCCTGTTACCGGTCTCGTTTCCGAGGGTTTTACACATCTGTTGCACAAGTATAGGCCTCTGAAGGAGAGGAAGCATTAAGGCTTGGAATGCAAGTGTAATCGATCCCTCATTAAAAGCCTGTTGTATGCCAAAACGTTGTATGCGACCTCTTGGGTAGTCATTACGATTCAGAATGCATAGGTAAAGGACACCGTTTTAACAAGGCTGCTGTAGCTCGAAACGTTATATACCACCCTCTCAGCAGCAGAGGCCCATCTAGCAGGTATCTGCGACTTTAGGAGGCGTCCATCAGTCCTACTGTAATCACTATAATTTCTTTTTCCATGAACTTCAGAATAAAAACCGGATTTTTTCTAGCCGTGTGTCCGCTTTCTTCTCAGTGTTACGTGCAGGATACATATATATATATATTTATGTATGTGTATATATATATTTATGTATGTGTGTATAAATATATATATATATATACATATGCAGCAGCAGCCTGCTGCTGGAGTCGGACAACACCTATCCAGACACGTACACATACGTGTATATATATAGGCCTTCAGCGGCGAATTGCAACCCCGTGGTGTGGCAAACTGAACATACTCCGTGGGCACTTTACGTGCTTTTCTGCATAAAACAAGGTGAATGAATTCTATCGTGCAGGCAGCTCCTGCGCTTGCGGAGAAATTCATTGCTCAGGGGATTATCATTTCTTCCCTCCACTGGCTTCAGACGACCCAACATGGTGTTTTCACTATCTTGGGGCTCCTTTAAACATTCTCTTAAGCAGTAGCTGGAGCACCGGACAGTCTTGTGTACGACATACAAAGAATATCTCTATACATCTATGCTTATCTGTATGCATCAATTCGACACACTTGTGCATAAACAATACACAGCCCTACTGCAGCGGCACACCAATCAACTGCGTATCCGACGCCCACATATACTTGCGTACTGGCACGCCTGTGGAGACACAGTCGTATATATATATACACATATATATGTGTTTATGTATACATATCTATATATATTTTTGTATGTGTGTATACATATATATATATATATATATATGCAGCAGCCTGCAGCTGGAGTTGGACAACACCTATCCAGACACGTACACATACGTGTATATACATATATATATATATATAAATAATCGTAGTTGTACATTCATGCATGTTCTGTGACGCATAGGGATCATCAGCTGCTGCTCTCGGTACTTCCACTACGCTGGTAACACTGTCCAGTATAAGAAGAAGTACAAGAAGCACGCAACTCAGCAGCATCCCCCAGACCAGCAATCAAAGAGTCAGCCAACAATCACAATTGCTCCCCTTCACTATTAAAGAGTACATTGTCGTTGCCAGAAAGTGTACCTGCCGCTGTTTGGCACCTGAATGAATGCACCCGTCTGGCTGCTGCCGGTCAGACTTGCATTGTTGCTGCCGCCGGTGCGAGACTCTGACGAATGTGTAAAGCCGCTACTTCTGCATACAAAGCTCCTGCACGTGCTGTAACCTGCTGTTGTATTAATATGCTCGTGGTGAAATTCTGGGAGTGTTTGCACGGGCCCTACTGGCAAAGACGCGGTTGCCGTCGCCGTCCAACACCTGAATACGCATACAAACAGTGCTGTTGCAGATGAAGGCAACGGTGCAAATGGTGAACTGTTGCAGAAGAATTCTTGTGTGAGGCCGGTAGGCGTGATACACGTGGGGCTGCAGCTGACGCTGCTTGTTCTTCTGCTGGTGCTGGTAGTGCGCTCTTACGTCGGCGGTGTAAAAGCATGATTATTTTAGATAGAGGCAGGGGCCTGCTCTACACGTCTGCGCGGCAGCATCAGCGGGGTATAGCTACTCCGGATGAACCTGCGGTGGTTGCTCCTGAGTCTCAAGTAACTGCCACGGCAGCGTTTCTGCAGATGCAACACCTGTTGATACAGGAGCACCACCGGTGCACACATACACTCAGCACTTTCCACCCGCGGCAACCCCTACGTAAAGAGCTGCTCTATTTTTTAACGATGATGCGAACAAACTCGCGCTGCCGGTGCTGCTGTACAACGTGACACACGCAGACACTAGCAGTAGCTGTGGTCGCAGCTGAGAGCAGCAGCATTTGGGAGAGCAGGAGCACTGGTAGGTAATACCAAGAGCAGCCCGAAGCAGTCAGTAGCAGCAGTGGCGACGGCAACGCCTGCAGGAGCACTGATACTGGCAAGAGGAGCCCGAAGCAGCAGTAACTGCAGGGGCTACAGTACGACAATTGCACTGCAAGAATAGAGCAAGTAAGGCACTGTGCATAGCAGCTGGGCGGAAATGGCCGCACCAACAGCCGAGCCGCAGAGGCCACACCAACAGTACGTTCGGGCGCTGGAAGCCCTCTTGGTAGTATTCCTCGGTCTTGTTTTCTTCTCGGCGGCACTGATGTCACTGTAGAAGACGTTGGTCCTGGAACGCTGTACGTGGCACGAACCGGGCCTGTAAAAACTTTTAAAAAGCGTTCATAGCTTTCTTTTACTCAACGGCGAAACAATTTTTCTGTTCTTTTCCTCCCTGTCCTCAGCAGCAGCAGTAGCGGTAGGAGCAGCAGTGCTGGCACTGCAGCAGCAGGAGCAGGAGCAGGAGCAGCAGCAGCCAGACACTGGCTTCGACTGGCACGCTGCCTAATTGGCAGAGGGAGCAGCGACGACAGGTGAAGACTACGCGGCGGTAGTCGCTCTCTCCAGAGACTATAGATTCATCTGCGCTAATTTTCTCCATGTATGTTTAACTGACCTTCACCCACTTTTTGGACTACATTTTCGTTGCACTCCAACGCCTGTCTGTTTCACGAGCACCCCCTTGTTCATCGACTCTCCATACCTCGACCATACGCAGAGAATCTTTTTCCATCTGTGTGCGTGCGTTTCTCACTTGTAGAAGCGGATTTGTGTGATGGCTTCATGTGCTGTGTTCCGTTTCCTCTCAGCAGAAGTTCTCTTTTCGCTTTTTTTCCCGGTTGCGCCGTTTCAGGCGGGATATCTCATTGATTTTACTCCGCTAATTTACGGGTGCCTCCGTAACTTCTTCCGCACCTCAACTGGAAGCACAGCTTCATCTCCATGCTGAATCATCCCTCATCCTACACCTTTTAAAATTTGCCTGTCTCGCCAAGGGGTTCTGCTTGTAGGTGGTCGCTCATTAGTACGTATGCTGCCAGTGCGGCCGCGTAGTATTCACCCGTCCCTTAGCTAGGCTTCGCCCACGCAGCGTCAACTTTTGTTTCCGTTACAGCGTCTGTCCGTTTTGGACGTACGTCTGCGGCTTCCTGGCACTCCACTCCTGTTCTTATCTCTCTTGAGCATTCTTTTTGCAGATTCCCCATTTTCCTCCCTACATTTATCTGGCTGTGCTTGCGTGTGTAAAGATCTGTACGTATGTTCTCTTTTTGTCTGTATCCGTACTCCATATCTTTCCTTCCGCTCTTCTAGGCTCTCGTTTGTCCTCCTCTCCACTCGCTGGTGTTTCTCACGTTCAAAGGGGATGAAACACGCTTGTCCCCGGCCGTCCTTGCCGACCACTTCGCCCCTGCATACATCTGTCCTCGTAGAACAACTATTCTCAAGCGAGGCTGCCTCGTCGCAGCAACAGCTGCCTGATATCCTACAATAGTTGAAGTCCCGCTTCTGAAGTCAATGCAGTACAGCAGAACTTCTTTTTCGAAAGGAGTCGAAGGCGCCTCTGCTGACGGTGCTGCTGCTCAACTGCTGTCATGTAGAGCGTGCAGCAGTCGATAGTGGTGTGTTGCAGCTGCACCCACTGCTGGTGGTGCTGTCTTGGTGCGTCTTTGCCGGGAAACCTGGCCGACCTACGAACCACTGGTGGTCATTCGTCGACCCTGTGCTGCCTCACTGTTGCTGCACACTCACTGTTCACGTACTCTGTGGTCAATTCACATCTTGCTGCCGCCCGCATCGTCTTCTGCCTTTCCGGCCGCTTCGAGGCACCGAGTTATTGCTTCTCTGATGGCTGCGGCGCTGCGGCTACTGGAGCTGGTACGTTCGTCTTGAATCGCGGAGGTCTTCATTTCTGTGCGTCTCTCTAGCTGTAGTGGTCCTTGCTGAGATGTTAGATATCGCTCTGCCGCAGCAATCTTAGCAGTACACTTTGTAGCTTTTCACCACTTGTATGTGGCCTTCACGGTAGGCGCTACTGCAACTCCGGGCACCACCCTCTGCTAGTACAGGTGTTCGCTCTGTTGTCGTCCCTGCATCTCTGTACCCTCCTCTTCCGGCTACGCTAACGCTTCAGGCCTTGTTATGCTCGCCGTTTTCTTCGTGTCTTTCGTTGGTATGCTGCACCGCTGCATCTTTCCCGATCTTTTTTAAGCGCCGCTACCGCGCAAACGCATGCTGGGAGTACTACACCGGCACACGGTTTTCACCCAGAAGCGCTAGGTTTTAACGGTTGCCTTCAGCTGCAACAGCAGTTCTTCCGTCGAACGGAAGCAGGAGTGCTTTGCGGTCAGCGCTACAGCAGAAGAGGGGCTGCTGTTGCTCGTGGTACTGTTGCCACACGTCTCCTTTCCCGGCGGCGCCTGCTGCCATGACCCTTCGTTGCTTCAAGTGTACGTGTCCTTGTATTTTACGTTCATCCTGGATGTCCCTCTCGTTCGTTCTCCCTGTGTCTCGCCCTCCTCCTCGTTCTCCTTATGCGTGTTTATGTACTGGTATGTAGTGGGAGATTTTTCTGTCTCTGTCTCTCTCTATTATACACAGATGTACATACATGTGTATACCTACGTGTGCACGGGTAGATCTTTGCCTTGCTTGTGTCCGGCGCTCCCACCTCTGGGTGCGTTGCTGTGCCCTCTCTTCGGTGCTCCTGCGTCGGGTGTGCTGGTGGAGTATTTGCGCCGCTCACGCATTGAGAGGATAGCTGCTGCTGTCGCCTCTGTCCTTACACTGCTAACGGAGGAGAACTGGTTGCTACTGATGCTGCTGCTGTCGCAGCTGCGGGAGCACCGAAACGGTCTGAGGTTCAGAGAACCCGCTGACGTCTGCTCTCTCCGGCGCACAGCGCATGCAAACTTATGCAAACTCCTATCGATGAAATGAAGAACGTAGTGTACACGCTGAATAAGAGAGTGATCTTCTGCAGAACAGAAGGGTACCGCTACTACGGAGCGAATGAGTACGACGTGGAGTGCATCACGTAGGGTGCTCTGAGGAGGGAACTTGACCTTTATAAAGAGAACAGAGACTACTGGCCAGAAGGATACCGAGTGGTGTGAATCGGCTCTTCCGAGTGAACAGAAGTCACGCGGCTCCACTTCCTTTGCAGGGGCTGCACACACGTTGGTATTTTGAGAGGGGAAACGCAGGCAGTGTAAGAAAAAGGAGTTGCCTACGCAGACAAACCACATGTTTTTGGGAGAGAGGTGTATACGCAGGGTAACGCCCTGTCGCGTAGCGGACAATTCCGTTGTTGTGCTGACCACCACTGGACACTGAACGGTATCTACATTGTCCGGGAAACTTTTGGAAGTCAGCAGATGCAGGATGCGCTGAAGAGGTGTTTAGAAATGAGGGGAAAAAGTGTCAGTTGTGTGCAGGACTATGATCGCCGATGCTTTTTGTCGAGAGAGGTGGCAGTCAGTGTTGGAGAGTTCTTAAAGTGGACGCTTTTGGGGGACGTAGGATATCCCGTCTTCGTGAGTAGAAGCACAAACTTTACGAGTACTGACAGGAATGACATGTGATGAGGTGAGTAGTGGAAATGTGTCGACCCTTCTATGGAGAAACAGAGAGAGAGAGATCCAGGCAAGACTCTTTGAATTATTGAGAAGAACACTGGGCGTGCGGAGAGCGCGATGTACTGCTGCGACACAACTGGCTGCTGGTGACTTTGTTTAGGAGAAACCCCCGGACGTTTTTGCCTGAGGAGTGCGCAGTCAAAATGCCGTCGATCCGCGACGAGGTCTCATTCGGTAAGTTCTGCTGGAGTCGTTCGTCAGTAGCTGGTGCTGCGGGGTCTTCTGCGTTTTGGTACGCGCGTGCTGCACGGTCGATACCTGCTGCACCTGCGAATACGACTTGAGCTGTCGACACGTTAGCTGCTGCGTTCGCTTCATCTCATGTGGCTTCTGCCTTGCAATTGCTCCTGCGGCGGCAGCTCGCGCCTCTGCTTCCTGTGCTTCTGCTTCTACCGTTTCTTGTGCGTTGCCGTCCTGTTCTATTGCTGCTCTACGGCATGTTTTACTGTTGCTCGCTTTATGTTTCGCTCTTTTTCGAACGTTTAGCGAGCGCCTCTAGCTTGCGCGCAGATGCAGACGCCTCTCAGCCCTTCTCAAGTCCGGTATGCGAGAGTCACGCTCCTTTGATGTAGAAGGATCTCGAGAACGCACTTTTACAAACAAGAAAGACAAATCCGTTAGATGCAAAGAGATATTGCAAGCGGTACAACGAACCGGCGAACACTCTGCTTCTGTCCGAAGCGCCACGACGTGTTTACCGAAATGATCATGTGTTGGTATCTCCGGGTGTATAGTCCTGAACATGTATTCATCTGTCTGTTCGTTTCTCGCTCGCCATGCACAGATATACGGATATTTCTGTGCGGCTACGTGAACCTAAGCGTAGGTCGTCTACGTTCATATCTCCGGCGGGTCTTTTTCTGTATACTCGGAAGTACGTGCACGTCTTTCTTCGAATGTGCGTATTTATCGATGTATGTAGGCAGGTTCCGGAATCCAGCCCCGCCGTGCGTGTGCCATGTAAAACCTGGGTGTTCTGCGTGTGCTGCTGCTCAATACCTCCGCCGTGGTGACTTGTACGCGTAACCGTCGTCGGCGTAGCGGCTGCATATACGTAGACGTTCCAGGCATCGACATAACGTATAATAGAGGCGCCGCAGAGACACAGGCATGGACACATAAGTCATAGAGGGTGACATGCGCGCAGACACGCATGGGCAAGTGTAAGTTGAGAACTAAGGGTTCTTCCTGGCAAGCGTGAGCAGATACACATAGACGCGACTCTGGACACACACAGCGGAGTATCTGGTGGTGAAGCACGTGGGTATACAGGAAGAGGAGGATGCGCATCAGCCCTCATAGGAGGGTTGCGTGAGCAGCGGCTGTGTGTGTTGGGAGGAAGCAGTGTAGTTTCAGAAAGATAAAGGAACACTTCTGTTACGGAAGAAGAAGCCGCCCACCAAGTGCAGATGGGTATGCATGAAGAGCCGCATATTCCAGGAAGAACTTGCACGTATACAGGACGCGTATGCGTGCGGAAGCAGTACATACTTCCTTGAAAACAAAACTAGCATATATCTGCGTATAGAAAAGATGTGTGTACGTGCCTGTAGATGCGTAGACCTGCGGAGAAAATTTTGTTCGAGAGAAAAGAGCGGGGTAAATGCGTAGGCAAGCAGGCACATGTAGCCATGTACAACAGCGAAGTATAAGACGCCGTGTACACAGAGCCGAAGGTGGAAAAGCAGACGTGTGGACGGATGTAGATTTCGAGGTACAGAAAATCTAGGGGTTCCACGAGCTCATTTTTAGACACATTCGATGTGTAGACGTCTTCCACACGTGACAAGAGGCGACGAAACCGGGATGCGGAGAAAGCAGCCGCAGCGGCGAGTAGCCCCATCTACAGCGTGGTGGACGGCTTTGCGGTAGCCGCTGCAGGTGAGCTCCGATGAGCAGCAGCCCCAGCAGCAGCGTCAGCAACCCCAGACCCTGAAACAGTGTGCTGAGACCAACAGAAGATCTCAGGAGAAGCAGCTGCAAGGTTATAGTTATGGCGTGGAAGTGCAGCAGCACGCGTGTGACGAGCAATAATAGCAGCAGCGTGTGAGATGATGATTTCCTTGCGCAGAGAAACGGGCGGCAGAGGCACACCGCATCCGTGCCAAGTACCCGAACCGCATCCCCGTCATCTGCGAGAAGGCCCCGCGCTCCGACCTCCCTGTCATCGACAAAAAAAAGTAATTGTTGCTTAAGCAGTGCTGTTGGTGCATGCTTTTGACGAGGTGAACTGAAGGGCGTGTAATCCGTCTCTGTTACAGTAGCGTACATGTTTAGAACGCACGCGGCGGTTCCCGTTGCTCCATTCGGCATCGCCGGGATTTATGTGTGGAGCCGTGCAGCGTTCCGCCGCCGGGTCGTAAAAGTACATCCCTTTTTTTACATCTACTCCCACCAATGTCTACGTATATTCCTTCAGTTGTGGGGCGAGTCAGGCACTGCATACACCAGTCTGGCTCTTCGTCTCTTACGCAGATACTACAAGAATGCGTGCGCAACAAAATTATGTGGGAAACGTCTGCGTCACGAATAAGTGCATTACAGGTGGGCTAACTAAAACGGGCACCGCACGCATGCCGCGCTTTGTGGGGACTAGTTACGATGTGCATACATATGTTTCTGTCATACATAGATATAGTTATAAAATATATACATATATATATATGTATGGGAACAGTACAGGGGTAAGCAACCGGGTTGCTTGCTTCTTCTTTGTATCCAGGGCCATCACGAACTGGCGTGTTTGTTGTCATTTCCGCACGTACACGTCCAACCAGCGTATGTGAAGCGTCAGTCGGACGTGCGGGAGGTCTGTCCCTTCAGCAGCCTACTGATCGCTGGCTGCACAGCTCCCGCTGCTGTTGTTGCGCAAACTCCTGCTGCAGGTTTCTCGTGCCAATGAACATGCTGGTGGGGGAGTTCAAGTACATCATTCACAAGCACATTAACCAATGTGCGCAAAACAGCGGACTGCCGCTAACACACGAGAAGACGATTTACTTATTCGTAGAAAACACAGCTCCAAAGGCAGGAGCTCTTATGCAGGAGGTATATGAACAGCATGTCTCCGATGATGGCTTTCTCTACGTCGAATATTCTTCAGAAAACACTCTTGGTGCGCTGCCCTTGCCAGTGCGACTCGCTGAAAAGCAACAGCACCAAGACGATCAGCGCGTACGTCACCTGGAACAGCAGCAGCTGCAGCCCAGCTTGCAGTGGTGGTGACATTGTAAGTGAGGGTCACATCAGCCCCGGGAAGCAGCGGCGAAGCTAGCAGCATGAGCAACCACACGAGGTGGAGCAGCCGCAGCCGCAGTTGCATCGGTAGCAACTGGGCTGTCCGGGTCTCAAAATAGTAGACGCAGCGGGGGCGGCAGCACGAGCAGCAGTCGTGCAAGCAGGGCGGCGTAGCCATATGGATAATAGTTGGTTGTTACCTGGCCTGCGGCAGGAGTACTAGGGGACTCAGCAGCAACAGCAAGATCAGCCGGCTCGGCTGCAGCAGTGGAGCAGTGACGTTGGGAGGAACAGCAGCGCTGGCGGGCGGGGGAAGGCGGCAGGTATTGCACAGGCCTTACAGCGTTATAGAAATAGAAACGGAATTAGCGGGGGCGTCGGCAACAGCTACACAAGGAGCCGCGTAGGTTTGCGCGGACGGCTATAGTTCTGTAACAGGAGGAGATTTGAGGAGCCCTACAGGACAGGGACAGAAGGAAAGGACACTTTTTTTGCGTGTGATATCCGTTCAGACGGTTAAAAAAAAGGGCGACGACAGGTTATTGAAAAGTGTGCCGCTACATGTTTGCGCGAGTGCGATCAAAAACCCCTATGAGCGACAAGGTCGTCATAGTGAAGGGGCGCTTTTGCTGACACCGTTGCACAAGCCTGCGTCTGCCGTCGCGCCAGGTGAAAGCAGCTGGAGCGTTGCATTTGTTGGGCTTTTGCCGGTGCAGTGGAATGGAACCATCTCCAGGTTTTGTGTTACTTTCACTCCTCTCTCACAAAAACGTGTGATAAAACATACATGCACTTGCGTGTATATATCTGTATAAATGTGTACCCTCGTCTAAACGCGTGTCTGGAAGAAGATAGCGAATTCTGGAACACTGAAGAGCGGTTGAAAGGTAGCATCTGCAAACAGGGACAATTTGCGTTGGCGACGTGTCGCATGCGCGGCGTTGGATGGTTCCTTTCACCTGTCAGCCCCGGGTTGTTTTACTCCCGCTGACAGCGACAACGCCCGCCGCCGCGCCTATCTCCGAACGTTGTGGTGTGCAGTTGAAATGGTACAGCGACTATTAATATCTATATGCGGCAATTGGAGCAAGTATCTACATGACAATATAAATATATCTATCTACCTATCTGTGTCTCTCTCCCTCTCTCTCTGTATATATATATATATATATATATATATATTGCAGCGGCTGTTCCTGTGTCGCGTGGGGCTCCACACGTCAGACGAAAGACCTGCATTCGGAGAGATGGCACTCAACTGCTATGCTCGTAGTGCGTGAAGCAAATTCTTGGGCACAGGTGGCGACTGCTGGCGAAGCCCCGCTTTTTGGCACACCGTTGTGCGGTATTGCGTAAGCCATAGCACCACAAAGTACGATAGTGTATGTATGCATATATATATATATATGTAGATACAGCATTTGCATGTACCACTGGTGCTGCATTGTCACGAGGTATAATAGACGCGTGTCGAAACTTGTCGAAGCGCTGTCGCTGCTGGATCTGTACGGACGTTGGATGTACGGGAAGGAGGCTGGTGCTTACAGATGTCGCGCCGTATCGTTTGGCCACAGCCAGGAGCCCTTGCAGACTGGGTGTCTGAACGTGCTGGAAAAAAGCTGATGCCTGATGGCGCCGCTCATGCGCACATATGTTTTCGGGGCCTGGGTCGGTCAAGCTAGCGGAACACTCGGAATACTTGCGGCAGCAGCGGAAAGTCGTGTGGTCGTGTGGCTACCCTTGTGAGGTGTAAGCACCCGCTGATCAAGATGGAGATTCCCCGCGTGTAGTAAACCACCAGTTATGCAGGAGCTCTTCACGTGCTGGAGTAGTGAAACTGACGGCACACAACGAAGGCGAATGTTATGCAAAGCGCAGCGGCTGGCACAGGTGGTACCCCTTTTCACAAAACGCGGTAGCGTGGCCAGCTGTGGGGAACCACATTGACAGCCAGGCCATACCTGTGTGATTTAACGAAAGATTTAGAAGTGTGGCTGTCAGCTGCGTACTAAATGCTCGTGTGCAACCGCCAGGGATTGATGGGGAGAAGGCAGAGAGCAATGGCTTGTACAGTTGTACGATAAAAAGATGGGGAGAACTACTGCTAATAGCACTGCACCGCAGACGCGCGACGTAGAAGCGGAAGCAGCTTATTCTACTTGACTGTGTAGCAAAGACATGAAAGGAACATGCCACCGACTGCAGCGGCGCCGACGGCGTTCTGGCTGAAACCTACCGCTCGCGTTTTTCGCTGCGCGACTCGTGTAAGGCGTGCAGCAGGAACACGCGTACTACTGCCACACCCAGTGCGTTGGTAAGATGCACTTTCCAAGTGAGCGTGCCTGGCAGAGGCTCGCGGATACCTAAATCGCAGAATTTGACGCCTCGTGCGAGCCGTAGCTAAAAAGTTTCTACCAGTATTCTTCCATTTGAAGCGTCATACCCGAAAAGAACGAGAGTGGTGCGGTGCGAGTGCGCAGTGCGCCGGCAGGGCGACGTCACCTATCATTCAAACCTGATAATTTCAAATAATCCAGATGAGTATATATGTCTGTATATGTTGAAAACGGAACACGGAGGCGTATTGAACAGGAGGGCTGCTCGAAGAACAGCCACTCATATTTTGTTTGCTTTGCTGTTTACGTCCGGGTTACAGCGTTGTTTAAGAAATTCTTTACCAGCAGCACTCTTCGTCCAAAGGCCTCCAATGTTAAACGTGGGTGCACGCTTACTGTTGAAGGGGAACACAAAAGATGATCTACGTGGCGCTTTGTGGAATTTGCTACAAGCGCGCTAGCAGTCGAGAGACAGCCTTGGAGTCACGTCGTCTGTCATTGCTAGTTTTCACATTGGGCTGTGCTGTCAACAGAGTCGCTAACACGTCACAGGCACGTGGCCCAACCTGAGTTAGAGAGGAACGCTCTTTACGTAAACAGATTACGTGGGTCACCTTTCCGAAAGGACACTCTGTGATGCACTTTTTACAGGCGTCATGGACCACGTCGGCGGGTGAGAAACGCGGTGCGACCTCATACGTAGCGTACAGCGTGTACAACTACAAAGTTACTTTGGAAAAAAAGATGTCATATGGCATCAAATACAGATGTGCACAAAGGCCTCTGTGTTATCAGGAGAGCACATCCGATATCGAAAGATCTTGCTCACAATCTCTCCTGTCTGGTAAACTTTGCACAGGGCAATGAGCCGACGGACCCGTCGTTGTAGTTTGCACACAGTGCGCACACCGCGATTGGCATGTGTCACGTCACCCTGGCCTATTGACAGGCTCGCCTGGCCCCCTCTGGAAGCCCTAGAAAACGAGGGACCGCCGCACAGTAGATGCCCTTGCCACTCTCCTGTGGATCCAGTACCTCCACTTAACACCCTCCGTGTATGCGTAGATATCTACGGGTTGGTGCACGTATTCTTTGCTTCCACGTCTCCATATACATTGCTCTGCTTCTCTCGTTCTACATGTGTGTGACGTACCCTCCTCCATCAAACTGTACGTCACAGCGTAGACACCTACACGCACATTGAGTAATGAACACACTTGCACTTTTTGATGGCCCTGTGTCACCTGAACAGAAGCACCTACGTGAACTTCCTCGCCATTACACGAAGCCCTTCACATCGAATTGGCGAATACTTACGACGTAAAAGAAAAAAGAAACACGTGTGCCCTGAATAGAGGCCTACTGGATTGCGGAGTTTCTCTCTTCTCAGGGTACCACACATAAATTACTGCGCGTTTTTGCCCGTGGCACCGGGCCTTGCTGCTACAGGGTTATCCGCTGTGCCAAAATGTCTGCATCGTGGAGGACACGAATCTGCTTCGGCTGCAGTAAAGGAGACAGCCACTCGATGGAAGCCTAGTACAAATGAAAGCTGCATCTCCTGAACGCGTGTGTAATTCTATATTATTTGCAGCCTGTTTTTCATTCCCATTATTTCACACTTGACGGCGCTAGCCTAGGTTTAATTTATCTAGAGCCTATGTCCAATTTATGGAGAGCCTTTTCTGCTTCCGTTAACAAGTAGAGCGACCAGCGCACGCCACTTGCATCAAAAAAATAATTCTATCGAGTCAGAGCTGATTACTCAGCTCTGGCAGCGCTCAACTTGTCTGCACTTTGGCACGCAAAACAATTTTGAGTGCCCGCAGTGTCCGCTGAAGTATCACTTGCACGAAGATCCAGGATTTTTCTGTGTACGTAGACACACTTACCTATGTACCCAATAATTGTTTACGTCTATTTCTTCTCTGTATATACGCAGAACACGCATAGAGACACATATACACATTCAATGACTGATCAACGTAGACACGGAAGTACAAACGCCACGCGGACGTAAGCCACTGAAGGCACTCTCGGGAGCTAGACCTACGAGCACACGAACTGCCTAGACTACAAGTTATTAATGATCGTGAACGTATCCTGTGCCACTACAAGTCTCCCACAACGCCTGTCCCCGAAATTTTGCCTGCGGTTACTAAAGGCGTGACACAGGGAGAAAAGCAGTTGCACTGGATTCGAACACAGATCAGAAATTCTCTAAGGGCAGCGCCTTCCCGGTCCTGCGCTGCCGCGCTACGGCGCTGGACAACTTCTCGTGTGTAACATGCACATCTGGATTCTGAGAGAAGCTGTCCAAATTAGCATAGGTGAGCGCGTCGCCCGTAACTCGCCAACGTGCTCTCTTTCTCTCTTTCACTCTTTCACTTTGTTCGCTCTCTCTTTTGTCTCGTTCCAGTGGTTTCTTCCCCCTTCCCTTCTATTTCCTCCCCTCACCTTTGCACGAGTCTCTGTACGCAGGCCGTATCTCGCTGGCTACTCGCGTGCACGGCGCGGGTGTTCTGGGAACACAGTGGCGTACATTTCGAATAAGGGGAAAAGCGGACACACCTTGTCTTCCTGACGAAGAATGAATTTTGCACGTGACTAAGAAACAGGCTTTTGCGACTCAATCGTCACGGTTCCCGTCAGTTTCGCGACCCAAAACTTGCT
This sequence comes from Sarcocystis neurona, assembly GCA_000727475.1. NCBI lineage: Eukaryota > Apicomplexa > Conoidasida > Eucoccidiorida > Sarcocystidae > Sarcocystis > Sarcocystis neurona. The sequence continues at coordinate 6,896,711 of KL647289.1, read as the reverse complement.
TCAGCGGTCTCACCTACAAGCACTGGAGAACGAGGAGAGCCTGCGGTGGTGCTTACACCTACTCCCCACCTTCAATTTTCCTTCTGGCATCTAAGAAGTGGCATGGACACCAGCGTAACGTTGCGTGTGTCGCCGCCCTCATCTTCACTCGTGGTTCGCCGCGTCAATATGCCTCTTCCAAACGAGCGTTTCAAGCATAAGCAGACGCGTCACGGCCTACAACTACTATACAAGGCGTGACAATCTACGTGGATGCCAACGGAGACATTGATTTGTGTATGGACACGTAATGAAGTACGTACACGTAATTGTGTAGGTATTGCTAGAAACGTAGGAAACGTCAGCTCTGCAGCTTCCCGCCATTCGACTGGGCTGCTGGCACGCTGCACTTCTCCAGCATTCGGCGACAGTTGGTGCCTCTGCAGCTACTGCGCAACGTCGTCTTGACCCCATTTACTATTTTTCGTCCCAGTACTCTGGTCGTCTATCTGACACCGCTACGCCGTTGTCGCCTGAACCAGGTATGAGACACGGCTGTTGCTGTCGCCGCGAGGGTTGTCTATGCGCGGGACAGCCGGCAGCGAAACTGGTTCCTACCAACTTCCATAGAAGTACTCAGAACGTCTTTCGGCGTGCACCATTTACGGCCTCGAAAAAGCCTGCGACACACTAACTGGAAATTTGTGACGCTGGTATCTACGTGCTGTTATGTCTGCTGCTGAGCCGCGTTCACTGTGTGCCACTTGGTGTGCTGCCGTTTCTGGTGCCGGGCGACAGGGTGGCGCCAACAATACGGCCTCCTACGCTGCTGCTGGTACCCGTGGTGCTACTGGTGCTGCTGCTGCTGGTGCTGCTGCTGCTGCTGACGTTGCTGCTGCTGCTGCTGACGTCGGTGCTGTTGCTGCTGCTGGCGGTGCTGGCGGTGTTGCTGCTGCTGCTTTTTCCCCTGCCGCCGCAGTTGCTGTGTCACCTGCAATTGCAGCTGTTCGTGTATTTCCGCTTGTTGCTGGAGAGCCCGCCGTAGTCCAATCAGTTCGCCGTTCTGCTGTTCATCGTAAAAGACGTTTTCCAGCGTGGCCCGAAGCTACAAAGTGACACAGGCGAAAAGCAGCGACTGTTGCATGTGCGTTACCCGCAAACAAATTTGGACATCCAGATACGCACACACATACACGTGAATTAACAAACGCGCACAATCTTCAACATACGCTGGTGCACCCTCCCACGGCGAACCCAAGTAATGGCATGTTGTGACATCTGTTGTCTAGTACGTGTACACCAAGCGGCCACATCTACAGAACGAAACGTCTCCTCTGCAGAATACAAACAACCTCTCGCATGATTGCAAGACAATGTTATAGCAGCTACACAAGCAACACGTAAAGATCCATACATACATATATACACATACACATACACACATACATATACATATGGCTACGTGGCCAAGTTGTGATTCAGCGTATTCAACACCTGCGTCGTGCAGCCAGAGACGAATAGACACTAATCTACAGAAGTCATTGGTGCAGGGACGCCCACATGTTTCGTCTTTCGTTCACACATGTACAGCTGCGTATATATATGTATATATATATATATATATAGAGAGAGAGAGAGATAGATAGATACACATACACATACACACATATTAATACACGTTGGTATAAATATGTAGCCACACATCCACGTATACAGAAAAGTTACCAGTCTATTCTACGCAAACAACTGTGCGTGAGTGAAAACGTTGTATTCCTTGAAAGCGCTTGTAAAAATGTGGAAGGTTCCTCGTGTCCAGTAGGAGGGGAACGTTAAAAAAGGCGCATGTGCGACTGAGAGCTTCACCCCTCCTCTGCCATTCTACACACACATGTATATATATGTATGTACATACTCTTCTCTTTCCTCTCCCTCTCATATGTATACATAAATTTAAATGTAAGTTTGGATGCACAGGCGCTGGACGCAGTCACGAGTGAGTAGCAGCATGTGCCTGTCCAAAGCCGGCAGTCGAATACCTGCAGTGCGGGACGCGGATGCAACCAAGAGCGTCTACGTGAGAACGAGTACACTCGCGGCGACATCGGACACGGAGGGACACGAGAAGACATCTTCAAAAGAGTGTGTCCGCACGACGAACCATAAAGGAAAAACATTCTTCTGTACGTACATGTACAGTAAAAACGGGTGCACGTTGTTACAGTTACCGAATTTTGCACGTCCTTTGCAAAAGAAGTTTGACGACTGCGCATGTTATCAGCTTTAAATTATTCACGTAGAAAAGCAGTGGAAACATTGTCACAAATGTTGGTTTTAAGTTCCCCTGTAGAGGAAACACATATCTTCTGTTTCACCCTTTTCAGCGTCTTCTCTCCGCTGTGTTCAGCCTATGTCTTCTCTTCGTCGTCGTCTTAATCGCCTTCAGTTGCAACCCATCGTTACCTCCAGAAGCGTGCGATATGCGCCGATGAAGTGTAGAGCTTCAGGGAGAAGCCTCTCAAAGAGCTTGGAGTGCTGGAAGCCGACACAAACACACACGGTAACAGAGGCGTGAATAAATCGCCGCGGTACAACCACAAAGACACAAGAAGATGGGGACTTCCTATCTTTTTATACCTACAACTACATTATTTACACCTCTTTAATAAATAGAATCGGACTACATTTGTAATTACACAGAGACTTTGGAAGACGGCTTGACAAAGAAACTGCAGACGCGAGACATCGGCAACAACTGTTGCAGAGAGCCCTTACCCGAACGCACAAGAACAGCGTTACCACTCCTCCAGAGAATTCGCTGACCGTCGCGCCTGGACCCTGACTGCCCACTGCTGCGCGCGCGTCGTCAGAACCAGCAACAGGCTTTCTAACTCGCAGGAAGCGGGCGCCGCCAAGCTGTCCACAAATAGGATGGAACTGTTTCTGGCAGCAGCCGTCGGAGGAAATGAGCGAGTTTTGATCTTCCTCGAGGACGGGCTCTCGCCATTCTACTGCTGTGGCGCCAACAGCACGAGGGAACCACGTTGCTGCAGTGGGAGACCAATCATTCTCAGCCGCTCCTCTTGGCTGTGCGGAGGCCTGCAGCCCTCCACAACCTGGTGTGACTGAAACTTCCGCACATGTCCCAAAAGACGGCTGCTGGTGCTGCCACTCTCCGTTGTGATGTCTGAGCTGACTGTGCAGCTCATCCTCCTTCTCCGGGAGTGAAACGCAGACGATCTTCCGTTCGCCAAAACATTCATTTTTGTATCCACCAGTGCATTGAATTCCGGTCTTTACACAATTCGTGGTGTCGTCGGGCATTTGCACGTGGTGCAAACACGCCGGCTGCAACGGCGTTTGACCGACCCCACACGGGGCTTCTGCTGGTAGCTGCTGCTGCGCTCCTGAGTAGTCAAGAGCTGCGGCGGCACGCAGCCACCGTGGTGGCAGCGACCCGTGATAGAAAGAGCAGCGCACCATAAAGCCCTTGGTCCTGCCGCAGAAGCAGCACGAAAATTGGCGCCGGTATGCACGCGCTGTTCTTTCCACCAGTTGACCTGTTTGAGCACCTGGCTCTTGGGTGGCGCCGTACACAGCTAAGTGGTGGGCATTCATCGTAGTCTGCAGCCGACGTTTTGGGATATCTAGCTGCTTGCCGGCTACGATGGCCAGCTGGCGTGCTGAAACTGCAACATCCTCGACGCTAAGAAGAGAAGAATGAGTTCGTTCAGCAATGTTTGAAGTCCGAACACCGCCACCATCCCGATCATCACCGCCTCCACCAGGACAAGACGCAGCAGAACGAGCAGGGAGAGAACTGCAAACCGCACGTGCAGTAAATACTGGGGAAGGGTCTGTCGCTGTAGCCGCAGCAGCTGCTGTCAGCTTCTCAAACGCAGTCTCCAGAAGTGCTTCTTGCTTCCTTTCACGGGCAGCCAGCGCTGCAGCAAGGAGATCCACACCCCACACCGGCGAAAGCTGTTGGTTGTATGTAATTTTCACTGGCGGACTGGGCGCATGCAGGGCACAAAACATGTGCACGAAGCGCGGTTCATGAAGCCACCGCAGGGTTCTCCCCTTACTCCACGCCCCCCCGCTAGCGCCGCTTCTGTCAGCAGTCGCCTCCGCGTCAACCGCTGCACCACTAGTGACAGATCCTGGTGGTGAAGGATCTTCTCCTGTTCGCACACAGGCAACCACCTGCTGCTGCCACAGCAACCCCTGGTCGTGCTGCACTCCTTCACGCGGGTGTCGCTGCTCGTGCAGACGCTGCAGCTCGTGCTGCTTCCCCGACTGCTGGTGCGACTTATCGGGGCTTCGCTGCTGTTTCTGCTGAGCCAGCTGCTCGTGAAGGCGCCGCCATGCAGCCGCCGAGTCCAGTGGCTGAATGGCCTTCAACGCGCCGTCACTCCGGTGGCACAGCAAGCACTCCACCTGCACCATTCCCATTCCACGTAACAGCGTAACAGCATTGGCAGCCCACACCATTCACTGCTGGTGCTGCAGCTGCAATGTTGACAGTCCGTTCTACTGTGCAACGAATTTCCCTTTCTCCCTTCCTGGGCGAAACGATGTACTACTGTGAACGCCTCTCCTTTGTCTAATACACAGTTGCAGTTCGTCTTCTTTGCAACCCCTCACCTGGGTCCCTGCTCATCACCACAGAAAGATTCGTGTACGTATATATACATATATATATATGTATATTCATAAAGATATTACACCCAGGCAAAAAAGAGACCGGTAGTCACCAACGCAGGCAATCACGCGTACTGGCCATCGTACACTGCCTTACCGCGGAGAGCCTTCTCCCCCCTCCCGGGCGCGCCGAGTGAACAGACACTTTGATTTCTGAACTACGCTTCCATACGTAGCACGGAGATTGGTGTAAGATATCCCTTCATCGTTCTTGTAAGAACAGATCAGTGCAGGACGAAGCGGCGAGCAATACTCGAGTTATTGAGCCTGCTGTCCAGCTGCAATAGCAGCAAACAGCGTCCTTGTCCGTACTCAGGCCGCTGCGTAGCTCTACGTAGTTTCTGGTGTCGCCTGCAGCCAGCTACTACTGGTCACGACAAGATACACGATGGAAGCTGCTGTTACCACTGACAAAACTAAGCATGCTAGGTCCGTACACATTACGTACAGGTACACCGCAGTATACATGTACAGACAGGGGTGAACGCAAATACACGAAGACATATGTATGGGATGAGCCCCTACTTCAGTATTGCTGCCAATCAGTGTAACACGCTGCCGTTGCAAGGACCGAGGGCTTAACTGGCACTCATTCTGCGTTTTTTGAGAGACTCGTCTCACAGCGGTGCAGTCCTTCTCTAACCCACGTGCTACCTTGCTCCGCAAACACCGCTTCCTTGCTGCCGTGCGTGCACGCCACGGCGCTGTCTAGATCCTCCTCTATCTAGAAACTGCCTGCATTCAGCTCGCCGCGTCGTGAAAACCACCGTGTTCCCTAGAGCCACGGCTCTAGCTTTTTTGCATTGGGGCTGCCTGCTGCTACGCAGTGCCTTCGCGCACGTCAGTTATGCAGGCGTACACAACATTACGCGGTTCGCTTGCTGCTGGACTCCCTTAGCACGGCTACACGTATCTACCATTCTCTCCCCCGCGGCGAACACATATATACATGTAATGGAAGAGGGAGGGAGAAACCCAGAAGAGTGTATATCACTTTAAGGCCTAGTCGCACATATATAGGCGCACACGTACCTAAGTAAAGTACACACATCTGTAAATCCCAATGCCTACGTGTCTGTTTCCCTGAACCTCACTTACTTCGCACGCACACACACATGTGAAGGCTAGCTAGAGGGCTGAAAGCCCTCAGTATCTAAAGAGGGGACGTATCTGTACTATGGCCGACCTGAGCGGGGTCGACTCCCCATGCGCACGCGTCACACCGGAAAGTTCCTGCGAGCAACAGCTCCTTTCTACAAGATTTCCTTTTTTTCGTGTTCTCCCTCCCTTCTTCCGCTCCTCTCTCTGCATGTCTGCTGATCATCACTTTGCAGCTGTGCGCTCCTGCTTGCCTCGCCGCCGAGTTCTCGGCCGCCCGTTCGTGCAGAGGGCCTCCGCTTCGACCGCCAGGAGCCGCCAAGAGTCCAGGCCCGTGCGCAGCAAGTGTCATGGCAGCGTTTTCCTCCGCGGCAACCGCAGCAGGTTTCCCCAGTGAAGAGTGCAGATGGTGCTGAGTACCCAGGTCGGTGGGTCCTGCCTGAGTGCCCCCCTGCAGTTCTTTTTGGCCTCTGCTTTGAGTGGGAGCGGCAGCCGGTGAAAAACGGTAACCTCTGCCTCCGTAACAGCCGCGATGCACGCGCACTCCACAGCCTCTGCACGCGTACAGCCAACCGGCCAGCTGCTGCGTCCGCCTGTCTTCTGCAGCTGCGGCATCGGCAGCTGGCTCTTCTTCCCTCAGCCCGACTTCTCCGTTCTCTCCTGTCCCCTTCTCCTCTTCTTTGTTCGATGTGGGGATGCCGCCGTGCGTGCTGCCGTCGCCTCCTACACTTGCCGCGTGCACGCTGTTGCTGTCCTTGTCTCGCCTCTTCAACGGCGGGACGGCTGGGAGGCACGGTTTCCCTTTCTGCAAGATGCGATGAAAAAGAGAAGTTGGAACGCGTCCACATCATACGCGCAGGCGCAGCAATCCTGCCTCAATGTCAAGCCCGCAGATCACGTAACCACAAATATTCAGAGATACTACTGACGCCACAACTTACACACAGATGCACGTACGCTCCTGTACGTCTCACACAGATTCCTGCATATGTCGACAAGACATGCGAAATACGAAGGGCGCATACATATGGCGCATGTATACGAAGGATACGCTCTCTTCTTCAGCTGCAGACGCAATCTGCGTCACTGCAGATACGAATTTCCAGACCTTCGCTACCTTGCCGACGAAGTGAAGAAACTCCACCAACTCATTTAGTTCGTACCCCGTCTCCGCCTTCAGCTCCTCCTCTTCCTCCTCTTCCTCCTCAGCGTCGTTCAGTACTTCTATTTGGGTGCAACGCGCACAGTACGAATCTACTGGCGATGAATGCTTCGGTCGCCTCGTAGCGGTCCGGTCACCACTGCTCTTTTCTGAAGCCGCTGCAGTTCGATTGGACATGCACTGAACCTTTCGGGTTACTCCTGTCGCACGCCCCCTGCTTCACTCACCTGCAAGCACACAGCGCACGCGTCGACGCAGCGCGGGATCATGTAGAGAAGACGCTCCTGCTGCTGCGTCTGCGCCGTCTGTCTAATTTTCCTCACTCTCTCCTCGTTGTCCGAATCCTTGCAGTGCATTCGTCCATACAAGTGGGAGGCAAAGTACGGATTCACAGAGGTCTCTGCACAATTCACTGGTCCAACACCAGCAGTGGTTCGCCATGGCGTGTCCGGGACATGCAGTATGCTGGGAACATTCGCCTGCAGGAGGCCGAACAAAGGTGGTTGCGCGTCCTCCTGGGTGCCCGCGAGCGTAGGCTGTTCAATACCCGCGTTTGCGCCTCTGGTACGCTGCTGCGGCCCTTGTGAGACGAACTGCCGCTGCGGTTGCTCATGCGCGAGCGTGCTCTGTTGTTCAGTCTCCCCCCTTGCTGCCACGTTTGCATGCCTTAAGGCAGGATAGGCTCGCTCCTGAGCTTCCCCTCGTCCCTCAGAACCGCTGACGTCTCCTCCACCGTCCCCGAAGATGACTGACAGGCCGCAGCCGCTCATGGCCCCCACTTCACTGGGTGCGTGGGTTGTGGACGCACGCCCGAAAGCGCATAGCTGCTGAGCCGCGCCGCCCCCTGCTTCCTCCTTCACGCTAGTTGTGGTGCTTCCACCGACATCCACCGACAGTGTTCGTCCACCACAACCACCAAGGGGGTCTTGACTGATAACGGTTGTCTTCGTGTATCCTGTGTTCTGCTCCAAAACTCCTGCTGACGTCGCAGCAGACACACTACATACAGAAAAAGTACACGGCTGCCCTTGATCTGCTGCCGCTCTGCACTCCTTTCTGTCACAAAGCCCCAGACCGTGGTCACTTCCGGACGGCGACGACGCGGCTGGTGCCGTGCATATTCTGCGATCACTCACCGCGGGATCACCCTGTTGCTGTGAAAGCACAGCATAGGGTGGAGCTGCTTCAGCGGCTGCGCCTGTTGGCGCTTCCCCCGTTGCTCCTGCTGCTGCTGTAGACGCAGTTCCCGCTGCTACTTCCGTTGGTGAACCTGTCACAGCTCGCCTTGGACGAGACGCTGGCGCCGGCGCCATCCCCGCGCTATTCGCAGGAGCTGCTGTAGCACGTGCAGCACCACCGTGATTCGAACGCTGTTTCTGGGGGGGGGCATCGGGGGCCTGGGAAAGAGCCAAACGGAGCGCTCGATATCGCAGCTGGTCTGCTGCATTTCTGCCGGAAAAAAAGAGAGACGCAGAGAAAAAACTCCATCCTTGTCCTGCTACACGAACACCGATGTTCGCTTGTGTGCACACTCGCACAGTGTACTGCATAAACGCACGTGAAGAGAGCTGACCCTCCTGCACGCATATATACATCCATACGCACATGCGAATGTAGGACGGAGAGACGTACCCCTGTAAATATTCGCTAAACCTTTACAAAATCTCGCTTGTGGAGAACCGACGTGGCTCACGCAGAATCTAAAACCGTTGCCCACGCACAACACATGCAGACACAAATACGGATACAGGCGCACATAAGCACAGCACAACTGGAACATTCTGCATAGGCGCATGCGTACTCCTTTCTACATATATTCGCAGGTACGCACGTCTACACATATACACGCGTAAGTGCATATATATATGTACAGATATATGTACGCATGTATACACATGCGTGCAGCATTGTGAAACGAAAAGCCCGTACACATACGAGAGCAATGAGGAATTTTCCACTCACGGCAGTACACCTCCCACACAACTACGGCAAGTCCCAGATTACTGCTAGTCAGTACGTGAGATCTGCACGCACTGAGGCTTGCCGAGTAACTGGAGGTACGCTTCCAGCCAAGGTGGGAGAAAGGCTCATACACAGTGCGAGTGAAGGCCCGCCCACATTTTTCTGGTGAGGGGCGTAAGGGCAGCTGAATAGTAGGCGCCAACGTGAGGACTCTGCGTCTCTACACGTTCTCTTCTGGAGCTCAAAACTGATTACATGTCACTCTACTACTGCAGTGACTCTCTCTGTGCATCCGACCAGACACATCTACACACACGCTCGCGTACGCACAGATATGCTGGACGCACACGTCAGTCGGGCCATGTATAATCCTAAGCCCACCCACACACATATGTGTGCGCCGCAACACGAACACACTTGTAAAATGGAAGACGTCTTGAGTAAAAAAAATTGCTAGTTGGCGTACCGCGGAGGCAGGCACGTTTCCCCATCCCCCTCCGTATGCAGCGGACACCAGACACGCACGACTAGCCGTCTGGAGAACCAACCCTGTTCAAAAATAGTGCCTGCGGCCACGCGATTTTCGTTGCTCCACCTCGGACGCGTTTGTCTGAGACGCTGTGTTGCTGTCGTAGGTTCTGCAGGAAAACGCCTGCGACGCTGCAGAGTCGCCGATTCGGCGCCGACCCTTGCAGCAATTGCGTCCCCCGCCGCTGCTGCTGGCGTTGCCGGTGGCACTGACGCTGCAACGTCTTCTTCTCCTGCTGAGTTGAGGTGCTTGACGTTTTCTGCTGGAGCAGAAAGCGACACTGAGCTTTCGCCTTCCAGGCCAGTAGCAGGTAAGGCACCCTCTTGAGAAGCAGCAGAATATAATGTACTCGAGGAACACGCGCCCGGGCTGCCGTTCACGCCCTTCTCGACGTCTAACCAGTTGCTGCTGCTGCTTGCATGCAAGCCCCATACCCAGCTCTTTTCTCTTCCATTATTGTCGTCGTCATCATCACAATCTGACGACAACTCGCTCGTATTTTCTTCCTCCACCCCTTCTGTGCAATTCCTTCTTCTTATCCGCGCAGCCGTTGTACAGATCCTGCTCCTGCTACGCAGCGTGGCAACGCCCTCGCTGTCTTCGTGCTGCTTGGCATGTGCTATTTCCCGTTTCACGTTTCTCAACCCTCTTGTTGCTCCCGTAGCATCTGCTGCAGCGGCTGTCCGTCCCCCCGGAAATGCTGCTGCTGCTGCGCACTGTGCTTCACTACTTTTTCCTTCCTCTCCACCGGCGTTGACAGTACGGGAAATGTCGATCACGTCCTTGCTATGATTCACATCGATACGGAAATGTCCATTACGCCCTGTTGCCTCTACGCCCTCCCCTCTCTCATAGCAACTCGCGTCAGCAACGGCTGCCGCCTTCTTGACCAGAGTCGCTTGTCTTCCTGCCTTTCGAGTAGCAGACGCTGCTGAAGCCTCCTCTCTTCGTCTGACAAGCCGGCGCGCTTCTGCTGCTGCAGGCACGAATTCCACCTTCACGCGACAAGCATTCAGCCACGCGCAGTACGGATGGAAAAGACCGACCCTACAGTGGCGAGCAGCACATCGCTTTAAAAAGCCATCAGATAAACCGCATACCATACACCTTGGCAGTGCTGCGACTTCGGGCGTAGTGAAAACGAACGCATTCTCTTCGACGCTGCAGTCGCCTGTTGAGCTACGCCTCCCCTCGTGCACCTTTCCAGTGGCAGCGGCGGACGGCGCCTGCTGCTGCTCTTCAGGACCGTCGGCACCGCCGTCAGAGGTCTGCCTGCGCGACTCCGAGGCAAGCGCCACCGGGGCGGCAGCAGCGGCACTGCAGCTGACTGTGGACATTCTCCTGCTACTGCAGCTACTTGCTGACCCTCGGGTTGTCGCTCTGCGCGACGGCTTTTCCAGGCCTTCCTCCGCAACAACCTCTTCCAACTTCACTCTCACGCCTGCGGCTAGGGGCTTCGCCATTCCAGAAGACGCATCTGTCTCTGCTGATATTCCTGTCGCTGCTGTCCCGCGGGGTTCCCCCCCGCTTTGACCGGACAAGGTACCGACCCAAAAAGACGCAGTGTCTGCAGAGGCGGCAGCAGACCCTCCATCCGCTAGCAGCTGACTGGTGCTTTTGTCCTCGGTGACCCCTGCTGCTCGCGTAGACGCTCGGCGGCTACTAGCGGCGGAAGCGGGTGCAGTAGGTGTGGAGACGACACTTGCTGCAGCAGCAGCCGCAGCGCCGCACTTGCTCACGGCCTCACGCTTGCTGCTGCGCAACGAGGACGCGCCGCTGCCGCGGTCCCTCGGATGTCTGCCGGAAACAGGCGGCTTCGCATTCGAAGTAGAGGCTGTAGCATAGAGAACGGAAGCCTCGCTATCGACAGGACTCCTGCTCCGTGAACCCGCATCACGGAAACGAGAGTCAGGCTTCTTAGCAACCTCTGCGGTGCCCGACGCCGCAGCAGCAGCAGCTGCCGCACTCCCTGCAGCAGCTGGCGTCACCAAGTCTGTGGCCGCCTTCTGACGCTGCGCAGCAGCCCTTGCGGCAGCTATCCGCCGATCTTTCAGTACTTGCAGGCGGGAGAGATCCCACGGTTCCAGCCGCTCGTAATCCAAACAGCACGTATAGGGTAGCAGCCACAGTGCGCACATCACATGCACCATATCTCCTCTATCAACGTATCGCCAGCACCAGCCCTGCTGACTGTCGTCCGCCTCCTCGCTGTTGTTGCTGCTTCGCTCTCGAGCAGCGGCTTTACCCGCATCTGCCTTCTTCGCCTTCTTTGCGAACACCTTGTCCACTGCAGCAGTCGTAGGGGTCCGCAGGGTTTCCTGCAGCTCACCACATCGCCGCCGTCGACTACTGCTGCTGCCTCCCTCTTCCTGCGCAGCACCACTACTTGAGATACCGCCCTCTGTTCTTAAAGCGTAACCCGTCCTCTCCCCCTCAAGCTGCTGTGGCTGTTGCAGTTGACTCGCGGAACTGTCTCGCCTAAGGCCGCGTCCGCCGCCAGCGCCTCCTGCACCGCCCGCGCAAAGTAGCTCTTGCTCAGCTCTCATTGCCGAACGCAGCGCTGCCCCTCTCAGCACCCTACCGCGGCCGTGTCTGATGCTGCTTTTTTCGGTCGGGGCTGCTGCGTTGCTTGCCTCCGGTCCCTCATCTTCTGCGGAAAGTGCGCCACGCATCCCACTCGCATCGCAGCTGACGCCTGGCTCCCCAGAACTTGAGGTTGTTCCGGGCGTCGACCGCTCCTGCTGCTGGCCGTCGTGTTGCGGTAGGTTCTCAAGCCCGCCACGTCGGGAAGAAGCAGGCACCAGCCGGACGCGCTCTCGAAATGTGGCTGCTTTGAGAGCTCCGCCTGCACGGCCGCATATGCAGCAAACGGTCATCGCAGCAGCAAAGTACTGCCGCTGCTGCTGCAACCCAAACAGCTTCTTTTCGCGCTCGCAACGTCCGCAAAGCCAGTCCTCCCCTATATTCAGTGACACAGCGATGCTGGTCGTTCCGCCTCCTCCCAGTCCTCCATGATGCCCAACGCTGCTACCGGAGGCGTCCTGCCCTCCTGCACCCGCCCCTGCAGCACCTCCCCCGCTGTGGTGGTACGTTCCTGTTCTTGCCCCACTCGAGCTGCCGTTGCTGCTGCTTGGGCCTTCGGTTCCGCTGTCCCCACCTGCTGCAGACGTGCCTATGGTACCGCTGTTGCTGCTGCCGCTGCTGCGAGACGCCCCCAGCACTAATGCGCTGCTGCAGCTGCTAGCGTAGCAATACCGATGCACAACTACTTTGCAGCACGCACACCGCAGAAGGCGATTGATGTGGGTCTGCTGTCGCGTCCAGCAAACGCTGCAGTACGCTGAACTCCCTCCACGTAGCACGTCGTCGTTCAAGCTGCTGCTGTTCGCTCTCGCACGACAAATTCTCTCCGTGAATGCTGCTGCACTTCGCCCTTCTGCTAGGCCAAAAGCTTCACCTGAGCTAGCCACTCCTCCTAACGCTAGTGATGTTCCTACAATGCCGAGAGTTCCGGCACCTGAGTCGCAGCCTGGCAAATCACCAGCAGGAAGGCTGCTGCTGTTGCCGTTTGTGTGAATGTCTCCAAATCCAGCGGTGCAGCAGCCGTCCCCTCCATCCTCCATACCCACACCAAAAAACGTCTCTTCCTCCCCGGCTCGTGCGCGCATGTGTCTGCCACCGTGGTGCTGCAGGCCAGCACGCCCAGAGTTGTCCGTGCCTCTCCTGCCGCTGCCCAAGCTGCATGTTCCGCTGCACGTGCTGCAGCAGTAGTCTCGGTAGCCTCTTCTAACCGCCTCCATCAACTGCGTCCAGCGCGTGTAGGCGAAGTAGGAGCGCAGCAGCTGTTGCTGCAGCCCCAACCGCTCACTCAAACGAGCCGGCTGCAGCAGCGACTGCTCTTCTACTCTGTCCAACAGCTTGCCTTTTAGGTTTACCAGAGTGCGCTGCAAAAGTGCTGCTGCAACATATGTAGCAGCGAAATTTGTCCCTACAACATCCTCTTCGTGCGTAGCGTTTCCTGTCCAACTGCGCGAAGGGTTCAGCAGCCTCTTCAAAACAGCACCAGCGGCAACTTCCAACGAGTCGTCTCCTGCCGCTTCAAGTTTCTCCCCTGGGTAGCTTGAAAGCAGCCTGCCGAGTCCAGCAGCCTCCTCTACGCAAAAGTCCCCCTCATGTCCGCGGGCCATGGCGGCTACTGTTGCCGTCGCTGCAGCCACGGCGGCAGCAGGAACCAGCAGAGGCATTCCTCCTACCATGACCACTTCGCTCTCCAGAGCACCTCTTGCGCTACCTGCGCGACTAGCTCGATCGCGCTGGCGGGGGCTCGAAGCAGTAGAAGAGGGGATTAGAGGTGACGAGGAGCTGGTTGCCACCACATCCGCCACCGCCGTTATGCTGCCGCTGGAAGACGGGGGTGTCGCTACTCCCTCGGCACCCAGAGCATCAGATGGAGCAGCCGCATCGGTCACAGCAGGTGCAGCTGATGCGTCAGGTAAACCGTCTGCAGTTGTGGGAGACTCTGCCGAACGCGACGGGGTCTGCTCTGGCTTAGTCTCTCGTAAAACTACTTCTGGCGGCCTGTGATCTTCGTGAGTGGTACCCGTGGTACTATTTCCAGCATCTGCAGATCTTGACGAGACAACCTCTTCTGATGCCGCTGTTGCTTCACCGTCGAGATCCGCCGCAGGAAACACGCACCTCCCCACCTCTACGCAGTGGGATGGAGTACAAAAGTGTGCTGCGGCTTGCTCTCCCGATGTTGTCGCTGGTACTTCTCCATCGTCTTGCTGCGCTCCGCCGCCTGAGCGCCCCTCGTTCTGCGGAGACGCCTCGCGCTGCGTACACGCCTGTTGCCGCTGTCGCACCCGCTGTCCTTTTCTTGCGCCCTGCTGCACCGTCGTGGCTCTCCGGGCTTGCCGCTGCAGCAAAAGGTCCTTGACACGAACTGCCGCTTCAAAATTTACGGTAAATCGCAGCAGAGGTGCTCTGCCCCGGAGGATCGCACCTGGAGCAGTTGCAGTAGCTGAGTCCTTCGCAAACGTCTTCGCCCCCACGTCACACGCACGGCGATTGCAGGAGGCTGCTACAGGCAGAGCCAGCCGCCGTGCGCTCCGCTGCTGGCTTGGACTCGGGCGGTGCAGAGGTTTCGCGGCACCAGATCCCGCATACCACGAAAAATCAGAAAAAACGGCGGCCGCAGAAGGAAGTGCAGCAACAGGTGCCGGCACGAGGAGCGACAAGCTGCTGCCCCGGAAAAAGCATGCGTCCGCTGACGGTTGCCCCAGTACCGCACCTGCAGCAACCAAAATGGGACAGACACCTCCTCCAGCGCTGCCTGTTTGTAGCATTAGCGGAGCAATGTGCCGTACAAAGGCGTGTTTGCTGCCTCGCGCCTCAGCCGATTTCCTCACGTGAGGCGCTCCAAGTGCGAAATATGCTGCGGCCGCCGCTGCACTAACAGAGGGTTCGAAAGCTTCCGCCCGCCCACTTACCGTTGAAATGCGAGCAGCACTGATGTTTTCTCCACTTTCGCCCGCTGCTGCCGTACTGTATGTGGCTGCTTTCTTCCTCGTGCTGTCTTTCGCTACCGCCTCTTCGGCGAGTACTTCATCTGAGCGCGTAGCATTGGCGACCGCTGCGCTGACGTCAGGGACAGCCCCGGAGGTGCCAGTGGCAGCCTCCTCTGTCGGCAGCGGCTGGAGAGATGTTGTTATCGTGGCCACGCGATGGCGGAGGAAGGCAGCTTGATAGCTACTGAGCCTGACGATATCCTCAACCACGAGTGAGAGAGAACCTGCTGCGTCTCTGTTTCGGAAGGCGTCTTTTTCGCTTCTCCTGCGCTTCCTACTGGTGCTCCGAGTTCCGTAAGCAGTCGCCTCTGACTCTTCCTCGGCAAGAGTTCCTGCCCGCGCTGCTGTTGCTGCTGAGTCGTCGTCCTGTGTGGAGCTGCCACCGTACACGTGTTGCTCCGCTTCTTCCTCCTGCAGAAGCAACGCTTCGTACATGTCACATAACAGCTGCTGCTGCTGCATGTTTCCTCCAAGCCACCGTGGACGACACCCATTCTGTTGACGCTGTTGCTGCGGCCCGGGTAGACCACGTGGTACCTCTTCAGTACGTTCGTTGCCGCCCTCCAGTTGCAGCGGAGTTGTGGCAGGTGCTCCTGGCGCTGCGTCCTCTTTCCACGAACCGGTGCGGTACTCCTGCAGCATGCGGCGCTCTTCGGCACGGCGCGCCGCCGCAGCGGCAGCAGAAAGTCGACGCACACGACAACTCGCGTACGCCACCGAATAACCAAAATCCAGCAAGCCCAGCACCACCTTCCCCGGCGATTGGTTGTTGCTGCGTCCGTCCCTCTCCTTCCGCCAAACGTCGTCCGTTCCTCGTTCTCGCGAAATTTGAGCAGTCTCATGCATTTCTTGGGCTGTTGCTACTCTCATGCCGTCTTCCCTACAGAGAGGCCCTTGTTCTGCCACCGCGTTCTCCATCCCTTCGCTTGCTGCTCCTAGTGTGGCAGGTGCGCCGCTGCAGCTCCGCGCTGTGTTGGTGGTGCGGCCGTTGCTCGTGCACGCACTGCCGTCAGCAGACGCACTTCTCGACGCGGTGCCTGCAGCGCTGGCTCCGCCACTACTTGCAGCTATTGATGTGCTGCTGTATGACGAAGGAGTTCCACCCAAGGTGGCGTCCAAGCGACGAAATCGTTTGATCCCTCTGGCGCTGCTATTGCTGCGCGAAATGTCCGTTTCTAGATTCGCGTTCGCTGTCACTGCTGCGTCTCCTGAGCTGCTGGTGGCGCGTGCAGCCGCAGGTCCAGTCGAGGCCGCTGCGCCAGATGTAGCATTCCATTCACCGCCTGCCACAGAGGTGCTGTTGCTGGTGTTGCTAGTGCTGCTGTTCGACGGTGCAGTCTCGCTCATGCTTCCAAGACTTCCTCTTCTGCGTCGACGGGCTAAGCGCACGCCGCCCCCCTCCAGCGAAGAGGGCCTGTTACAATTTGAATGCGATGGCGCCGCTCCCTCTGCTCCTGTTGCGGCCGTTCCGCCTGCATCGTGGACGCTGCTCTTGCTGCTGCTGTTGCTGTTCGCTTCAAAAGCGGCGCGTCCGTTGTGCGACTGCGGGTACTGAGAAGGCTGCAGCTGCTGTCGCGCGTCCAAAAACTGGATAGAATTCACGTCATCTGCTGCTGCGACGACACTACGGCTGCTGCTGCTCCTGTTCGCTAGTACGACTTCAATGGAACTACTGCGTCGGGCGCTGGTCGGCGAAGCCGGCCCGCAGTACCCGCAGCAGCCCTTCAGTAGCAGCGGGAGCAGCCGCTGCAACACAATGCGATCAGCTGGTGGTGGCGCGTCCTCGTGCAGCTGTAGCAGCTCTCCAAGCGATTCACACGCAGATGTCTCGGTACACCCATTTGGTCCACCAGCTGCACGGTTGCTGCTGCTCTGATGTAAGTTGCTTGTAGTCGACTCCGACAATGCAGCAGCCGCCACGGTGAGGTATGCCTCCTGAACACCTTCTTCAGAGCGAGACACGGCAGTGCTCTTGAAGTCAACAATTTCTTCAGAGTCACACACGCTGCTGCTGCTGCTGCGTCGTGTGTCCCGCTTATCGTCGGAGTCTGCCTCTACTCGCGCCACTGTAGCAAGCTGCACAGCTGCGCCAGGAACCGCAACAGCATCAGACGTCGCAGCAACACCACGCACACTTGCAGCAGCCGACGCGCCACCAGGAGATGAGGCGACATCAGCCGATGACCTTAGCGGACGCACATGTTCCGTCCGGCCGCATGCCCCGGTGGCGCTACCTTTGGTCGAACCCCGGCGCCCCGAAGCCAGCGGCTGCACTGAGGCGAAGGCCTGCCCCCGTGTGTGCTGCTGCAGCAACTGCTGCTCTGATTTTTGAAGCTCCTTCTCATGCTTCCGTTGCTGCTGCTGCCGCACGGCCACCGTCAAACCAGGTTGCCCCGTCGGAGTCGCGGAGCCTGCAGTCACAGCCCACACCGCTCCCTCGGCAGCCGCGTCACTGCGATAATGCGACGACGCAGACACTGTTGTTTCTGTTGAACTCTCCATTTTCCGTTTTTGCACTTGGGTAGCGGCAGCAGCACCAGGGGCAGCTGGCTCCAGGGCGCCCGCTGTGCGCCTCCGCTGCTCACCGGGGCTTCCAGGTGCATCCAGGCTCTCAGCACCTGGGACGGATCGCGCGTGCTGCTGCTGCTGAGTGCGTCCTCCTCGTCGGAAGGGTCCGAAGGAGCGGAACAGCGACGCTGTTTCCAGCAGAAGTTGCTTCACGTATGGCAAACTTGGCAGTGGCTGCAGCAAGTACTGGAGGTGAGCCGCTTCCGCGAGAGCCCTCGGCCGCTCGGCTGGCGGCAGCAGCTGCAGCAGCTGTTGCGTAAACGGACCCATCGGCACGCGTTTAAAGCGCGAATCGAGTCGATGCCAGTTCAAAACTGCACCCTTCGTTGCTGCTGCGTGCACGTTAGTCTCGGCGGTGCCGCGTTCCTCCTCCTCCTGCTGCTCTGCCGCTGCGGCGGCAGATGGAGAACGAGGAGATGCGGTTGAAGCCACAGGTGAGACTCTGCTGGCACTAACTGCTCCTCCCAGACGCGGTGCGCTGGTGTTTGTCCTTAAAGCGCTGCTGTGTGCCGCTGGTCCTCCCCCTGCAGCAACAGCAGTTCCTTGACCAACACTAGGTTTTCCACTGATGCTCATTAGTCGTCCCGGAGACGTTGGGCTCGGCACTTCAGAGGGCACCCCCCCACTGCTGCACGCAGAGAAATCGTCTTGTGGCAACGTAGGAAGAGAAAGTCTGCGGGTCTGCTGCTGCGTATGTTCGTGTGCTCCCCCCGCAGCTGTCTGCAGCGGATACATGACACCAAAGTCGTGGCGCTGCTCACTGTTTGTCCCTGAAGGTACGTGCTGCTGCGATCGCAATGCCTGAGGCCCGCCGTATCCGGCTGCTCCGGTCCTTCTGCGCTTCTCCAGCGTGTCTCGTTGTGTCTGCGCTTGTTCCTGCTGTGAAGGCAACACCGTACGTGCTTCCAGCGTGTGCATCGGCTTCACTGTGAGTCGCATGGAAGCACGAGACGACCAAGTTGTAGCACTTCGAGAGCCACCTTCAAGAGGCGGCACGGCATCAGCTGGAGACCGGACCGCAACAGCTGCTGCGTGCTGCAGTGGGTGAGCATCGTACTTGTCCTGCGAAACCGCCGTAGCCTGGAAAGAAGTCCTCTTGTTGAATGCTTCCCCTCCATTTTGACCCGACTCGTTTGGCAGAGGCGGAATGCCTTGTGCGGGAAGGACGTGGCCGGCGTGAGTTGCGACGTGGGCTGGGACATGCGTGGAGTACTGGGGTATTGCTACGGAGGCCTCCGAGTACGCGCCCCCGCCGCGCTTCCCGACAACTGATAAAACACCAACTTCGGCGTCTTCAGCGTACGACAGATACGCTCTCTGCTGCTGAACTGCTTGTCCTCTACGGCTTGCCGCCTTCGCCTGATGCTGCTCCTCCTGCTCCTCCAGTAGGTGCTGCTGCGTCTCCTGTGGACGCTGCTGCTGGAGCGGGCGATCGAGTTGTTCTTCAACGTTTCCTTGCCGCACAGGCTCTGGCTCCCGCGTTCGTTGACGCGCCCAGTCGCGCTGTCGCTCTTCTGCCAGTAGCTGCAGCTTTGCCTCCTGCATCCGGCGAAACTCTGCTGCTGCGGCTTCCTGAACTGCAGCGACGGCCTCTTTCCGTGCCGCATCCACAGCCGCTCTGCGTGCGTGTCGCGGGCAGAAGACGGCCCGCCAGACGTGAATCCAGGACAACTCCTGTTGTGGACGCCTCGGCCGTCGATGAGCCTCTCCAGTGTTCTTCCTGTGGAGCTGCTCCTTTGGCCCACCGTCCTTGAGCCACCTACCGTATCCGTCCGTCCGCGCTTGGTCGCTGTCGTCCGTGGGTTGTAGACGTCTTGCACAGTCTCGCGGAAACAGAACGCAGTCTCTCGCCGCCTCCTCGACGGATCCTTTTGCATCCGTGGCTGCTTGGTTGCGATGAGCACTCCTGCTGTTGACCTGAGTCTCATGCGACAACCTCAGGGAAGAGGTGCTGCGCTCAGCCGAGGTACTCCCTCTTGTTGCGGACGGCCTTCCTGAGCTGCCTCGTGCCGGGGCGGGTCTCACGTCCACTGACTCAGCAGCGGCAGCAGCTCGTGGCCCGCCTACGCCAAGCTCGGACACACCTGTCCATCTCCGTCCCTCTCTTTCGAAGGTATCGCACGCCTGAAGCCCGTGACTGCGGCTGTCCCGTGTGTCGTTGCCGGTAGCACTAAACCTGTGCAAATTCTCCAAGCAACGACCTCCGCTGTTCGGCGTAATAACTGCCGACATCCTTCTAATGCGAACGGTTTCCCCACAAACGCCTACCCTTTGCAGTGTACACTCTTTTCCCGTGCCGCAGCAGCTGTACGACGCGGCCCGGCAGCTGCCTGAGCTGCTTCTCGCGCCGACTCTGGTGCCTCGCGCGGACGCATCGCCGGCAATGACCACCAGCACCTCTTGCAGCAGGCGTCCGCCACAACACAGAGCGCAAGAAACATGTAATCGCTCGCAGCAGCCGGGGTACCCACACTCTACAGGCAGACCGCGCTGTAAGTACTGCTGCACCTTCCGACATCTTTTTGTTGCTGCAGCAGACAGCCATCCGTAGGCAGAGAAGCACCTTCCTGGAGGGCGCAACGCCGTGTCGACCACTGCCGTATCAGGGGCACGACGCTGCTGCTGGTCAAGCCCCGAGCTGCCTCCCCCTGTCCTCTCAGCCCGACTACAAGAGTGAAGACGCGCGACGACATCTGCACCGCCATTAGCGGCTTCACTGGGAAGAACAGAAGAAGCAACCACCGTCGTCCCCGCCACTGTCTCACGTACCGCGACACCGAATGGAAAGTTAAAGTCCGTTGAAATCGCTTGCGGCTGCACCTTAACTTGAGACCCTGCAGCAGCCGAGAAGAATCTTCCTACACTGCTGCCAGCGCCTCCTTCACTAGAGCAGAGTGCACAGCGCCAGCCTTGCAGCGCAGCAAGAAAGACGGCCTCTCGAAAGACGCAACTGCTCTTCGAAGCAGGAGGAGAAGCAAAATAGGGTGACATATATGCAGAGAAGGAGCGACCCCTGCGCGCCGCAAGCCTTTCCAGCTTTTCAAAGGCTTTTTCTTTCTCTCCGCCCCTCCCGCTGTCCGGCTGCTGCTCCACAGTTCCCGCAACCCCCCCTTCCTCTGTCAACGACAATCGTCTCTGCACGTGCAATGCGCCTTTGGTGCTCTGGTTGCCACCGAGACTGGTGCTGCCACCCGCAGCAACCGCGCCACCTGCCTCTGCTTCACGACGGTGGCTGCTGCTGCACTCCTTACTGCTGCTGTAGTCCGGTGGCGATTCACGGCCGGCCCCTTCAGTGCGCACAAAAAGGCGCTTCCTTTTTGAACATCTTCTGCTGTCCTCAAGCCACTCGTTCCTACACCGCCTCTGAAGTAGCAAAGACGCATAGGGGTCGGCACGTGCCGTCTCCGCAGAAAAAATAGCGCAGCAGCTGTGCACGCCGAGCTCCACGGTATCCACAAGCGGCGCTGTCATTACTGTACGCGGAGGCTGCAGCGCGTGCTGCTCTTGTGGCCGCTGTAAGGTCTGAAGCCGATGGTCGCCTCCCTGCTGTGACTGCCGAAGAGTGGTCCGCTGCTCCTGCTGGACACAGTTCGCCTGCTGCTGCTGCTGCTTAGTCACATGTATTTGCTTTGAAGCAACAGCATCTACGCAAGCGGAGGGAGACGGCGTTGCTACGGCGGAAAATACAGCACACCCTTGCACACTTTGTCTGAGATCACCTGCAGCATCAGAGCTGCAGATCCTCGGAAAAAACTCCTCCCTTTCCAAGCTGCTCTCTTCAGCAGCAGACCTCCGGTTGTCGCTGCTGTTGCTCCTCGCACTGTGAGACTTGCCCCTTTCTCTGCTGCAGCGGTGGCTGCTTCTCGGTGCTCTGCCCGTTTCCGGTACAGAGGCTTGCACGGCTTCCTCTTCAAAAACTCCGCCACTTCTCCCGCAGAGCAAGCAAAGCAGCAGCGTCCCTCCGCCCAGCTGCTGCGGTTGCGGGTCCGCCGCTCTCTCGGCCTCAATTTCTTCTGCGAGTTGCAGACAGTCGTTCCCAAAGACCGCTTCCATACCAAGTCGTCCACGGGTCGCCCCCCACGTTTCCACTGAATCACGCTGCTCAGGGCTTCTCTCCAGCCGGGGTTTCTGCGTGCTGCCTGCACCGTTTTCATCGGATATTTCACCTCTCTCGCGCTTGCGGCTGCACGTCGCGCTGTCAGGATATGTACTGCTGTTGCTGCAGCGGTGTCTGTTGGCTTGGCGGACGCTGCTGCAATGAATGCTGGTCCCAGTGCCAGTCTCCAGTGCAGCTCTCGAACTCTCTCTTTGAGAAAGAGGGAAGCTCCTCTCGCTCTGCCGCCCCTGCTGGTACATCACCTTTCGCTGCACGAATCGCAAGGCTGTACAACTGCTGCAACGGAACGCAGAAAAGTAGCAAGCAGCGGGCAGATCCCCCTGCCCACTGCATTGCTGCCTCTCTTCACAGTTTCTGCTGTGCCGCCGCTCCAGCTCCTGCTGATACTGTTGCTGCTTCACCTCACGTCCTGCGTTCGTCTTACCATCACGATCCGCACCTATCTCGACGCTTGTGGCTCCCTCCCCCCTGCTTCTCTCTGTTATACTTTGCTTCGCCGTTATCTCTTCCGTTATCTCTGCTGCTGCTAGCGGTCTTTTGCTCACAGCCCTCTCCGCGTTCCCTGATTCCATTCCTGTCGTTGCTCTTCTTCGTCTCCCAGAAGCAGCCGCAGGGTCGTCTTCGTCAGCTGCTGCTGCTGTTTCCTCTTCGGACGCTGCAGCCGTTGCAGCGCCAGGGCACCCCTGCACTGCTGCTGCACCTTCATTCTCAAATGCCCACAAAGCAGAATCCGCCGGTGCCACTGCACCCTCTCCCTGACCACCCGCTTCTGATGGATACAAACAGCTATCTTCTGTTGCTTGCGTTGCTGCCTCTTGTTCCGCACGGGCAGCCGCAGCCACCGCAGCAGCGAAGGCACCGGACGAAAGGCAAAACAGATGGGCACGCACCCCACAGCAGCAGCAGCGCAGCAAGGGGTTAGTCAGTGCATCGGCAACGTCCTGGCCGCACACGCAGCAATACTGCACTACGCTACTACCAGCACCGCCACGCCACGGAGAAGCGAACGCATAGCGACACGCAGGTTGCTGCTGCTGCTGCTGATTCTCCATACGAAAAACGGTCTCGCCCTTCGTCGAGTCCTGCGCATTATCGGTGTGCTCCTCTGCATTTGGAGGACCAGGATCGTTTGGCGGAACCCCCGCAGCGGCAGCTGCAGTGCGCGTGGAGGCCACCACCATGTCATTGAAGAGAGCAGCACCATTGTGCGCAATGGCACCAGCGCCCGTGATTTTTCCAGCCGTGCTAGTGGGTGCACCGGCACCAGCAGGGCACCCACCATCTGCGGATCCGTGACCACTACTGACAAACGCGTCATCATTCAGGGGCCGACCAACAGCAGGGCCATCAAGATCAGCAGAAAGCTCGATCCGCCGGCACGCATCCACTGTCCCTTCTGGTTCGGCAGCATCGCTTGGAGCGTTCCGGCATGCAATAGCACGCTGGCCTCCAGGGTGAGGTGTCAAACCTCCTCCAAGGGCACTACCAGATGCTGCAGCAGTCGCAGACTTACGATTGCGTGCCGGCGTATACAAAATCTCACCGGCGCAGCCACCATGTGCGGCACCCGCAAGAAGGTCTGCTGGGTCAGTGTCGCTTCTGTTAATCACGAGGTGGTCAAAAACTTCAGCGTCAAGAGAAGAGGACTTCTCAGCCCTACAGATTGCTGCTGATGCATCTTCTGTGCTTGCGTTGGGGCGAGTCTCAGCTGAGTCTGCTGCACTCGTTGTTTCCTCGTTGGATGCGGCGCCACTCGCGTGAGCGGGAACACCTGTCGTTCTTGCTGCATCAGCTGTTGCCGTCGTTGCTGTTGTTCCTCGTGT
This sequence comes from Sarcocystis neurona, assembly GCA_000727475.1. Taxonomy (NCBI): domain Eukaryota; phylum Apicomplexa; class Conoidasida; order Eucoccidiorida; family Sarcocystidae; genus Sarcocystis; species Sarcocystis neurona. The sequence goes on along the minus strand of KL647289.1, from coordinate 6,873,205 downwards.
GTCGCGCGGTGGCTCATCGGGTACTTGCATTTCATATACAGCTGTAACGGGGTCAAAAAGCATCTTTCCTTTTTCTGACTTAACGCTGTCCGGAGCCATTCCTCTACCGCTCTCACACGTTGTCGCTAACTTGCAGTTGTTGGACGCTACCGCTGGAGTTGCCTCCACTGGTGTAATGAACTCGCCCGCCGCTGGTTTTTGAGCTGTTACGTCTGCTGCTGTTCTGTCAGAGTCAAACACAGCTGACGCCTGAGTTGTTGCATCTGCCGCCGCTGTCGTGAACTCATCTCCTGTTGATGCCTGAGCTGCGGCTGCAATTGTTGTATCGGCCTCGTCGCCCGGTGATGCCTGAGCTCCTGCTACGACTGCTGCATGTGGCTCGTCGACCGCTAAATCCTGGGTTGCTACAGGCTCATCTCGCTTCGTCAACCCGCGCCCAACTGCGAGAGACACACCTGTCCCGTCCACTGCTGATCCGTGAGTTGCTGCTGCAGTTGTTGCAGCCGTTGATGCCGGAGCTCCCGCTGCCACTGCTGCATCTGGCTCCTCGACTGCTAAATCCTGGGTTGCTACAGGC